>JACXGM010007127.1:0-20509 GCA_016801145.1 Umbra pygmaea | reverse complement strand
TACTAACTTTTTTGGGAAAAAGTATATATATCCAATAAAACCGCATTTTCCCCAATGCCCAAAAATCGACTAAACCTACATAATATTAAACACAAGATGTTGGAGTGCTACGTTGAACATTGAAGGCAATGGCTACAAATCTTTCTTAAAAGCTACATTTACATTTTGCAAACTTTTACAGTTAAGTTTAATCAGAAAATATTACTTTTTCAACATAGTAAATACACAGTATATACAGTTTGTTCAAAAATATAAATGATATAAATGAACACGTTTTATTCACTTGTGAATAATGTATTATTAAACTAACCTTTTTCAGGAAATTACATTGTACAATTATTATTTGTAATTATTTTGTCATGAAAATGCAACAGAAATGTAATTTCTGGAGCCGATAATGTAATAATATATTTAGAGAATAATATAATATACTATATAGACTAATATATAGACTAAGATTCAGTCGTCATGATTGGTCAGGTTTTTTAACTTAAACACACAGTGATATGTTGTTCAGAGATGGCACCGCAGATGGTATTATTTTGTTTTTTAAATCAGTTCTTTGTGACAATTCTCTCATTGTTTCCTAAAGAGAAGATACTATGAACCAAAATATACTTCTGTGGATTTAGAATATATTTCTCAAGGCAACGCAGACCAGTAACTCTGCTACCTGGAATATTCCTTGCAAACATTTGATCACTCAGCACCAAACTAGACACATTTCACTTGCTGTTGGGGAAAACAGAGACCTATCCTTATCTTCTGCTCTGTGTTTTATGGAAACGTGGCTGTGTGGAGCTATACCGGACTCTGCGATTCAAATGCCTTGCTTTAAAGTCTTCTTGGTGGACTGAGTTAAAGATCTCTCAGGGAAAATGCGTTTTTACATCAACAACTGCTGTCAGTTATTTTTACAGTACTGTTCACTTGACCGGGAATATTTTTATTAACTGCAAGCCCTTCTACAAGCCTGGATGTTGTTTATATTCCATCGCAAGCAACCATGCATGAAGCCCAACAGCAGCTAGCCGACCAGAGACTTGAAGTGGAACAGTCATTCTCCGGACCCCTTAGTTACTGTTCTGTACAGCATTAACAAAGGTAATATATGCCACAAACTCCCCTAAATAAACAATCTATTAAAATCCTGACCAAAAAGAAAAACAGTTTGGATCACTGTTACACTACCATCAACAATGCATTTCACAACGTTCCCCACAGTGGGTCTCTCAGATCACGTCATGGTCCACTTAATACCCACATACATAGTCCTGACACCATCACTCCATCCTTTCTGTCCAGCCATCTATAGCAGCCCACTGGCTCAGTCCTCCAGCCCTCCAACATCAAGGTCTCAACACAATAATCTCAAATGCACACCTGCCCCTGCTACTATAAAGACCCTTTCTGTCTTGGAGAGGGAGATTAACTGAATATTCAAGAGACAGAACCCCCGCAAGGCAGCTGGGAACGACTCTCTCTCGCTCAACCCTAAAGCACTGTGTAAATGAGCTGTCTACAGTGTTGTCCACTGATGTTTCTATCATCTCACTGGAAACATGCCATGTTCCAGTCTGCCTTCTATCATCATCCCATTCCTCAAAAAGCCAAAGATCAACGGTCTTAATGACTACAGACCTGTCACCCTGACTTCTGTGGTAATTAAATCAATTGAGTGCCTTGTGGTGTCCCATTTCAAAAGCATTCACACAATGGCCCAATACAGTTTTCCTACAGAGCCATGTCTGTGGACAACTTTATCAACATGGCTCTACACTTCATCCTCCAGCCCCTGCAGGGACTCCCCTGGAACCTACGCCAGAATCCTGTTTGTGGATTTCAGCTCCATTGTTCCGGCTCTGCTCTAGGACTAACTTTCCCAAATGGGAGTGCCTGAATCAAGATGCAGGTGGATCACAAACTTCCTGTCCAACAGGAGGCAGCATGTGAGGCTTGGGAAACACTTCTGACCCCCCTGACCATCAACAAATGTTCCCCTCAAGGCTGCATCCTATGACCCCTACTCTTCTCAGTGTACATCAACAGCTGCACCTCCAGTCACCGTTCAGTCAAGCTCCTAAAGATTGCAGGTGACACCACTCTTCAATTTCTAATAAATAAGAGAGTGCCTACAGGTTGGATGTTGAGCATCTGGGCCCCTTAATAAAGAATCTTAATGCAAAGAGTAGCTCCTAGTAAGAAAAGTCTAAGAAAATTCTTAAAAATGTGGGCGTTTACTCTTAACATTAAAAAAAATCCTAGTAAAGAAAAAAGTAATTCAGAAAGCATCTTAACTCTTAAAAGAGGTCCTAAGGCCAAAAATGGTAGGAGTACAGACGAGGACTTTTAAGAGGCTTAAGAGTTCCTTCAGTAGAGGAGAAAACGGCGGAATTACAAAGAGGGAGAAGAAATGTGTTGCAGACAATGGATGACAGTGAGTCAATAAGACGCTATAGATTAGATCGTGCAGGGATCATGTTTGTGACCGATCTTATAAGAGACACGCAAACATCTTCGACACAGCGCAGAAATGTCATTGTGCCAGAAATTAAAGTAATCACTACAATAAGATATTTGGCAACTGGGAAAATGCATGTTGCAGTGATGATTTGGGTCTGTCACAACCTTCTGTAAGCAGAGTGATCAAACAAACAATTACAGCACTTTCTGAACCTCTTATTGTGTCGCAGTTAATTTTCTTTCCACTGGACATGAATAGCAGCCTTGTTGTCGGAGTACTTGATGGAACCCACATCCAAATTATTCGATGTGATCTCCGAAATACGTGATACTACCATGGACACCTAACTTCAAACTCTGTGGCAGTTTCACGGAATGGCCGAAAATTCTGGAAACTGCCACGGATCCTTAACTTCTAAATCCGTGACAGTTTCACGGAATACTTAAAATCGCTCAGTTTTTTCCTTCTTGGACAACCAACCAATCACAGTCTTCAAAAGATTGTGTCATACATAGCAATGGGGTTAGCCCCGCCTCCTCACTAAGATGACAGTTTTTGTCTTTTCCTTGCTCAGAGTTGCTCTTAGATCGGTCTGGAATTGCTCTTAAGCTAAGACTCCTACGTGAACGTTTTTAAGCTAAATTAGGAGTTTTCTAAGAGGATTCTTAGAATCTTTATGAATACGGGCCCTGGTGTCCTTGTGTAGTCAATACAACCTGGAGCACAATGCCCTAAAGGCAGTGGAGATGGTAGTGGACTTCAGGAGCAGCACAGCTACCTTTTCCCCAATTGCTCTGTGTAGCTCCCCAGTGAACTCTCTGGAGTCCTTCTGCTTCCTGGGGGCCACCATTGACCAGGACCCCAAAAGGAGCTGAAACATAGTATTCTAAGGAGCAAGTTTGATGCAGATCTATAAATTACATCACTAAAGTCTAGTATTGAGAGGATGGTCATTTTCCCGAGGGCGAGTTTGGCTGGGAAAGTGAGGGAGGCTTTATTATGGAATACGAAGCAAATCCTGGATTTAACCTTAGATTGGAGCTTGTTGATATGGGTCTTGAAAAAGAGTGAGGAGTCTAACCAGACCCCTAGGTATTTACAGTTGTTTACATGTTCCAGTACAGACCCGTCAAGTGTGGTGTTGGTTGTTGGGCAGGCATGTACAGAGTGTGATCGGTTGATGAGCATACATTTAGTTTTACTAGTTTAAAAGTAATTGGAGGCCATGGAAGGAATGTTGTATGTTATCAATGTTATCAAGGAATGTTGTATGTTGAAGGTTTTTTAACACAGTGTCCAACAATGGGCCAGACGTATAAAGAATGGTGTCATTTACATTGAGGTGGATCATAGAGTCACCTGCAGCAAGAGCAATGTTCACGCTGTCCTATTAGCCTTGACATGGATGGCATGGTGATTTCAATGCATAGCAGAAAAGATCGTAGGTCCAGGCACTGATTCTCTTTGGGTTAGATTCTCTCTTCCCATTTATTAAAAAGTAGAAAAGGTTATTTTACATAAACTATGACTTCACCCAGTGCTGACTAATATAGTGTTGTGGCTTGCTGTCATTAAAATGGGTGCTCATGGCTATGGTAATAACTGTGTGTTCCCCGCCATCCACATTTCACTGATTGCCACACCTGTAAATATACCTAATTCCCAATGATGTGCCACACCCAGTGTAATACACTTCCAAGTGGCTAAAATGAATAATAGCTAAATTAACCTTACTAAAAGGTGGATATAAATGGCTCTTACAATAGAGACAGCCAGAGTTTTGGAGAGTAGGCCCTCCGACTTAACACACTGAAATCTGTGAGATAAATAATTTGTGAACCAGGCAAGACAGTCATTTGAAAAACCCAGGTTCTTTAACCTATCAATGAGGATGTTGTGATTGACAGAATTGAAGGCCTTGGCCAGGTCAATGAAGAAGTAATGTATTTGGTCTATAGCAGTTATGATGTCGTTTAAGACTTTGAGTGTGGCTGAGGTGCACCCACGACCGGCTCGGAAGCCGGATTGCATGTCAGAGAGGCTGTGGTAGGATATGAAATGGTTGATAATTTGTATATTAATAAGGCTTTTGAAGACCTTTGAGAGGCAGTGCAGGATGGAGATCGGTCTGTAGCAGTTTGGGTCTAAACTGTCCCCCCTTTGAATAGAGGGATTACTGCAGCAGCTTTCCAGTCTCTAGGGATCTCGGATGAATCAAAGGAGAGGTTGAAAAGACTGGTGATGGGAGTAGCAATAATTACCACGGACAGTTTTCGAACTGTCCGAACATCGACTGTCTGAACATGGGCAAAGGAGAAACGTGGGGGGCTTTGGCTGGATGCTGCAGAGCGTGAAGGGCTGTTAGTTATGGTGGGGTCACAAGATGAAAAGCACGACCTGCCATGGCAAAATGCTTATTGGAGTTCTCAACTATGGAGGACTTATCGTGGTGACAGTATTATCTAGCCTTAGCTGTGCATAGGTGTTCTTATTCTTCATACACTTCAATGTACCCCTACACTTTTTAAAATTAGTGCTACAGGTAGCAAATTTCTGTTTGAAAAAGCTTGCCTTAGCATTCCTAACTGCCTGTGTGTACCGATTCCTGGTTTCCTTGAAATGTTTCCGGTCATGGGGGTTTTAGGTTGGCAAAAGCCAAACAATCCATTTGTTAGCTAAACAGTCAGCTAAATATCACAGGCCTATTAATAATAATGCTGTTTATTGACAATACATTGTTTATGTTCACAACAAAATGTATTAGCATTGCATGTAATAGATTTGTGTTACTTAAGTAGGATGTCAGATTATGAAGGACTAATTTTGGAAAGCATTTCACATTTGTATTATAATATATTGATGTTGTAGGTGTCACCCTTGCCCAGTAGATGGCAGAGGTGAACATGAACGGACACTTGGACTCCTTTATTATCAGTGACTTGTATTATTTATGTTTCTCATTCATTGTGTATGTTTATATATTTCTTCTATTCATATTCAGTGCTATACATGGTGGTTGTGTTTTCCCTTTTCATTTGTAACTATTCCCTTTAAGGGGTTTACCACGCCTCTTCCCCAGCCGGGGTTGCTAGGAAATAGAGTAGTTTAGGTAAGCTGTAGTGAGTAGATTGGTTTGATTACATATTACGAACAGCCGTGTAAAGGTAGTTAGAGTATGGTTAGGTTAGTATATATGCAACCTCGACTGTGGAAAGGCTTGGATTATTGCATACTGTATTGGGTTGGAATTTGGGTTGCTGAAAGCCGGTCCGGAACTACTGCCTGGTAACTTTGTGAAAAGTAAGTCGCCTGAGTCTGTGTAATATATGCATTGAGTGTTTATGTGTTATTTATATTCGCTATCCTGTGCGTCAACAGGAAGATATATAATTGAGTGTTTGCTATTCAGCGTTCATGCCGCTGTAGAGAGCATGTAAGCTATATCTCACTTCTCTCGTATAAATGCATGTTCAACTAGGCTGTACCCTGCAATCGCCTAGAGCTTTTTTCCGGATCCGTTTGAATAAATCCATCAAGTACCTTGTCAACTGCCTACTTGAGTCCTCCTCTCTTCTTAACACCACACGTCGTGAAAGTAGGTCAAGCAACTAATCAAAAATAATAACAATTCTCAAATAGTCTGTGTCACGGTTGCAATTATTTTTATAGGGGTGACTTTGTTTTTCTAATTTCACCACATGGCATTTAAAAGTTATGTTAATGGCCCTGCTCTAGACCATTGGTTCTCAAACCTCTCCACAAGGACATAATCATTAAATTTATGGGTCAAAACTGTTGTAAAAATGTTTATATGAGAGAGATGGCTTTTGGGCCAACCTGATGTACTATGTATAACCTGCATTTATTATCTTCATCATTAGAGATGTTCATTCAACTGGAATATTTTTTGTAGAAGCCTAGGCTATTGGCATCATTGAAGTCTTGTCATTTTATTGTATGTTTTTTTCTTTCTTTTTCAAGAGGCCACATTTACACAGGCAGCCCAATTCTGATTAGATAGGACTAGACATTTTGCCAAAGATATCAATTATGTAACAGTTTTCTATAATGCATCCTAGAAGAAGCACTGCTTCCATTTATATTATGCATCTACAGATGTGACTATTTTTACTTCTACTTTTATTTTGTGTATATAAAGTACTGTACATTTAAGATCACATATTTACTTTTGGTACTAAAATTACCCATTTAAATTCAGATACTTTTAGACTTTTACTCAAGTAGAAATCCAGTAGGTGACTTTTAACTTTTACTGGACAGTATCTCTACTTCAGCGGTCGGTGGATCTTAATTGGGGACCCCGGGCTCCCATTACGTTCTGGACCGGGGTGAATGGATCTTAATTTGGGACGCCGGGTTCGCATTACGTTCGGGACCAGAGTGAATGGATCTTAATTGGGGATGCCAGGCTCGCATTAATTTCGGGACCAGAGTGAATTGGTATAAAAATAACTTATAATGTTAAATAGGTTTGGAATGGGCTGGGGTGGCGTGAGGGGGGCACCATGAAGTCTTAATACGGGTCTGTATAATTCCTCCACGTACTGGCGGACATGTTGCCTATTTTGAAGAATTTAGCTGTTTTTGTGACGAGGCCCTTTCTCTTTTTTATCTCCCCCTCTACTCCACCGTTCCTTTTTTGTCCAGGAAATTTTGTCCAGGACACCGGGATTAACAACCCTACTCTTATAAATAATACCATGGATTTTGCAACCGTACATCTCAGAATATGTCCCTAATTACGTTCTCAGGAAACTATTTTAAAAACCTGAATTACGTTATATGCCAACTTATTTAGTTTTTTTACGTTTGAACTGCACGTTTCGTTATTAGGCTATATTTGTACTTCAATTACATTGCTCCGGTACATTTCGTTTAGCGGATTTGTGTGAGAACATTCCACACATTCCATAGCGTTCGAAATTATATTGCAACATTCACAGTTAAGGTTAGGTAGGAGGATACTAACGGTTAAGGTTAGGCATGAGGTTACTAACGGTTAAGGTTAGGCATGAGGTTACTAACGGTAAGGTTAGATATGACATTACTGAGGTTAAGGTTAAAATTAAGGTTAGGGTTAACATTACAAAAACCAATAATCGTGTGTCTGCATGACGCAAGCAATGTAGAACAAAACACACACAAAGTGCCGGTCTGGATTTGAACTTGCGAACACTGGCATGCAAGTCGCGGATTTATACGCCCGTCCACCATCCCCGACCTCCACCCTAGCAAAAACTACGCAATTTACATCCTACGTCATGATCTTCATATGTTCATATTTAACGTTATTCGAGTGTTCAATTTAGTTCCCTACAAACGTAATTGACCCTCTCATACGTTCATATTTCACATATTTCGGTTTTACAAAATAGTTCCCTCAGAACGTATTTCATGTGATTTAGGGCTGGGATTTTAAGTGACCACAGAGAGTCAGTGCTTTAGAAACAAACCAGCAGTGCAATACAGGGACCTATTTTAACTTTCACATACACCATTACAATGTCAGACAGACCAGTGCGTGCCCATTGAAAAACCCTGTGGAAGCACAACTCGTCATGTCCTAATTACACTGCCTGTTCAAATGACAAGAAAGCACTGCATAATGTCTCATTATCCATCTCACATGTTCATGTTTTTTAAATATCAAGGAAATCAATTTGTACATCTTTTGTAGTTGGTCAATGAAAGAGTAGATACTTCTGTTCTAACTGCACACAATTCTAAAAATAGCACCTTTAAACATTTTTGATTCTGTTTTCAGTTATTATAGTTAACTACTATTGTAGCTTTCCATTTTTTGTTTTCAACTAGCTACTTAACAACATTGTATTTCACCTGTACTTCTGAGAAAAGTCAATAATACATCTTCCTGAGAAGTGATGTCAAAATAAAGACAGCATTTATCAGGTATTTTTCCTACCACGAGATACCCATCCAGTGTTCTGTCTCATCCCAGGGTGGGCCGTTACAGGGATGTCCATATCTGGGAGGGCCATTCCTGGATGTTGATCGAAAGATGGCAAGGGCTTGAAGGCATACGTGCCTGGTTAACAGAAACAAATGAACATACAGTTTATGTATAGACAGTTTCCTCTTGTTTATTTCAGTGAATCACATCATATAGTCATTGTCTTTCACTGTAGTAGATTCAGTGTGTGCATGACAAAACAATGTGTTTTACTTCTCATGGGAGTCATTTTCAACTGTAGGTCATAACAGAATGGCACAATCATAAAAGAAAACATGGCAACAAAGAAAAAAGTTAAAAGACCCCCGTTAACAAGTCTGCATACCCTCAGTTTTCAATACAGAGAATTGACCCCTTGAGCATTAATGACAGCATGCAGTCATTTGTGATAGTTGTCTACGAGGCCCTGAATTCTTGGAGGTGGTGTAGCTGCCCATTCGTCTTGGCAAAATACCTTATTCATCTTACCATCAATTTTCAAATGGTTCCCCGTGGATTTAGAGCTCATACCCCACAAAAACATGTGAGCCACCACCATGCTTTACAGTGAGGATGGTATTATTTTTACTATAGACCTTAATGACCCCTCTCCAAACATAACACTTATGGCTTTGACCATAAAGCTCTATTTTGGTCTCGTCACTCCAAATTACAGGTTGCCAGAATCTGTGAGGCATGTCAACGTGTTGTCGGGCATTTTTTAACCAGGCTTTTCTCTGGCACTGGTGCAGTAAAAGTTTATTTCTGAAAATTCAACCATGCAGCTCATTTTTGTTCAAGTATCATCAAATTCTGCTCCTTTAAACAACCACACCATCTTTTTCCAGAGCAGCCGGTATGTCTCCCAAGGTTATACCTGTGGATTTTTCTTTGTATTCTGAAAAAATATTCTGGCAGTTTTGGCCGACATTTTTCTTGGTTCATCTGACCTTTGTATCAAGAGATACCTGAATCTTCAACTTGTAGTGATTGAACAGTACAGACTGGCATTTGCAAGGCTTTGGATACCTTTTTATATCCATTTCCAAATGTTTGCAATTCTAGTACCTTATTATGCAGGTCTTTTGACAGTTTTGACATGGCTCACTATGTAGTCTGCTCAGTTCATCCACGTGAGATCGAAACAAACTCGCTTGGCCAGCACCTGATTGACCTGCATGATGTAGCAAGAGAGAACCACACCGAGGAGGCCCATAGAAGTACAGTAACTTTCAGGCAAAAATATTGAAGGTAATTTAGAGCATTATTATCGATCACATGCTTCCTCTAAGCACATGTTGCCAAGCCAATTCTTGTCACACTGCTCATTGAACTCAAAAGCATAAACATATTCCAATTAGAATATGCACGGGCCTCAAATCTAGGCCCAAGCCCAGCCCTGGCCCGAGATGCTCAGGCCCTAGCCCGACCCGTGTCCGACAGCTCATCAAAATTATTAGCCCGAGTCCAAGCCTGTTTTTTTTCATTACACAGCGACAGCCTGCCCTATTTGCAGCCATTAAAATATGTCAGTTTTGTTAGCTATGTTTCTTTTAATTTCTTAAATTAAGTTAATTTAGACAAATGTTTGGAGCATTTCTTTTTAAATGACGACCAAGCAGCCGAGCCGACAGCGAGTAAACAAATTAGCCTCCCAAATCAACGGTAATACTTTACTTAGCTACAATAATATCCATATACCTATGTATATATTATATATTTTATATTATATAATTATAAATATTATATTATATAATTATAAATATTATATATATATATATACACTTCTAGCATATCACACAGACAGTTAGTTTAATAAATGTTTATATATTTATTAAACCACAGTGAGAAAAACAACATTTTTGAAATACTACAATACTAAAATAAAAAAATTAAAAACAAACTTTCCGGTTATCTTACCTCATAATGCACCAACGAACATGGCCATTCTTTTTTTCCAGTAGTTTCCAACAGTAAAAACAATCGACGGAGAGAGCGCGAGAGTGCAAGCTGCGATAGTTAACGAAGTTAACTCCAAAATCGCTCCAATTATTTTTTAAGTCATATTACAATATTAACAAACCCACCATTGTGTGACCATGTATGTCGATCGCTGAAATACTGAAACTAAATCGGCTTGAATTGTTATAACGTTGTTAAAATAAACATGAGAGTGTGACCATCATGTAGCTACACGGAAAAAACAAACCTTAAATTAGTACAGTTTATAACTGTTAATACAATACAGTGCAATCTCATTTTACAAATATTCTCTATGTATTTTCTAGCTATATATATTGAAGTGAAGATAACTTAAAATGTTAACAAACTTAAAATAGATTCATTTTTTATTGTGCTTGCGAGAGATATGGAATATGCAAAGACATGCCTTAAACTGTTTAATCGTGACCAATACAACTTCACCTTTCATTTTTGTAAATAATCTTGATTTTGCACCTGTATGTTTTGTAAGTTTATTACTATTTAGCGAACTCCATAATCACACCTTAACTACGCGCACTAGCCAAGTAACCCACACACGTAGAGGCTCATTAGGCTGTCCTGACTACGGTATGTGAAGTGAGCGCTACTGGAGCGATTTTGAGCGAGAGCCTTCTGGGCCACTCAAACATTGTTCTGCGCTCTGGTAAACTGGGTCAGCGCCGCTCCTCCGTCCGCTTCGCTCACATAGCTACTCTCCACCGAAACCACATAAAAACGCAACTAAGTCAGCACAGTTGATATTCCATGGTGGGGCTACGGTGGGGCAAACACGATTCTTGGTAGGGCTGTAGCTGGTGTGCGTGAATCGAGGAGAAACCTTCTGTGTGCGTGCGTGAGACTGTCATGTCAGTCATATGTCAGTGTAATTATAAGATAGGTTAAAAACAGGTTATATAATGTTTTTCTTGAAGTAAACTTCTCATATTTTTTGATTAATGTCTAAAAATATAAAAAGTATAACCCCAAAAAGGCCCGAGGCCCGGTCCGCATGGGAAAGATGACGTGAAAATTGGCCCGAAGCCCGGCCTTAGGGGCATAAATAAGTCGGGCCCGTCGGGCTTTCCAATTCCAATTCAATAAGACATTCAAATGAATTATATTCCATATATATAGAGAGAGAAACAGTGCAATTAATAACCTGGATTTATATTGAATAATTTGAAATATGTGTATACATATTGTTGTGTATGGGGAAATACATGAATGTGAATAGAACTGTTGAATATATATTTTCATTGATAACAGATTTACTATTTGTGTAGACTTATTATTTTGTAGTTAATTTGTTTAATTTAATATGGTAGAAAAGGTATTAAGGGGTAGGAATACATAAGTTTTACTTCTTCTTACTTTTTTTGCATGTGTAAATAGTAAATAGAACTGGAAATTATGGAGTTTTTTATTTTTTTGGTTTGAACTGTTTTTACTTTATGATGTTTTATTTTATTTACATGTTCAAAATAAAATAAACTGTATCAAATCAAAAGCTTTTGGTTGATGCATGGATACATATCTGCCTATACATCCAGAATTTAATTCACAGGCCCTCTGGCCTACATGGAAGGAGGCACTTTGGGAGTGAAGTGTCAAGATATTCCCATCTGACTATCCACAGGTCTGCCTTGGGCAACGCTGTACCGATTAGCATTTCCTCATTCTGAGACCCCCAGGCAATGTCGGAATGCCGAACAATGATTTTCAATGTAAATAATCATTATTCCACAAAGTTGAAACAAGCACATTCATGTCAGACATTCATGACAGAGCCATATATCCATATGATCACATGCCAGAGCACTCGTGCTATCTCGACCCTGCTCTCTCTGAATAAGACAGCTGCCTGATGAACAAAACAGTCACTCAAATACTTCAAACTATTTAGATAGATATTATTATTATTATACAAATTATAGAATTGTATCATTGATGCCCTGTATCCCTAACCTGATATTAACATGATCATAAATCATAACCTTAAACTTTATAATAATAATTCTAAACATAAGTTTGAGGACTAGACAAAGAGTTCAAACAATAAAAAATACGAATTTCAACTTCAGAAAATGACAGATTGTCATATTCAGCAAAGTCTATACCTACTGTACAACAATATACATCACAAATTGAGAACACCAAAACTGATTTGTGACTTACAGCTGTGTAGGAGTCAGAAAATCACTTGCCTGTATCAAGATATCCTCTTACTACTCCTGCTCCTCCTGCTCCTACTCCTCTTCCTGCTCCTCCAAGTTTAGGAAGTCATGTAAAGCAGAGTGAGATGAAAAAATAAAACAGTTTACATTGAAGTCATTTAAGAGACTACATTTACGCTTCAAAAAAAATTACAGGCAGTGCCGTTTTCTTAGGCGAGACAACCTGGGTTATATTTTAAATCAGACGTTGAGGATAATAGAAACTGAAATAAAATAATGAAAATGACATTTGCGTTTTCCTCTGTACTTCACATTCACATCTGTTGAACTTGACACACTTGCCTTTCTTCTTTGTTTTAGTGAAGAAGAGGGCATGACAGGAAATTCATTGAATTAATTAATGGTGGGGATTTAAATAAAGTGTTATGGCAGTCTTAAACGTACATTATGTAGTTTTTGGCTGCTATGGGTCTCTCAATCAAAACAATAGCAAAAGATGTACCGGTACTTGGATGACGTCGGGAAGTAGCGTAAGAACATAGGTTTTGTTTTCGTCGCAAATGACAACCTTCCAATCTAGCGTCTTGGGCAGAAAAAATTATCACTGACAAAGTAATATATTGTAAAAAATATTATAACTTTATTCACATTATGTTTGGCGGTTCCCTGGAACTAAGAGCAACTAGAGCAGTCAAAGGTTATATGACGCCATTGACGGAAAACAAAATGAAGCTCACGTGTCTTCGACTTATATTACAAATTTTTCTGGGTTTGAAAGTTGATGGAAACATTTAGGATAATGTAAGTACACAACTAAGAAATATATATATATAATATATGTATAGTGAAGTTTTTTTTTTTAATGCAAAGTATGCCTTTTGTTATTGTTTTGGAAAACTATATATTGTACCTTTAAAGCTAGGGTATGCAATTCACTTCTAAAATACTTCTAAAACTTCTTCTCAAATTTGTTGAAATTGACTATATATACTAATAAAAGCCCAAAAAATAAAAGCTTTGAAACACATCTGAAAAAAATTGAGTGTCTGTAGTAGGCACAGCCCTTCTATAAACCAAGCAAATCACTTTCATCGGCGCAATGATTGGATTGGCAGGGTAACTGTCAATCATCCTCAGCAATGCATGCCCGGAGATACCTAATTTGGCGCGCGTCCCCGGCTCACTATCTGACAAAGCTTGTACATTCATACTAACCTGTGGAGAAGCAGCAGTATGTACCAAGATAATCTAATTATGGCAGAGAAAGTTCCAGTGCAACCCAGAACTAGCAAAACAAGGAAGATTTTGTTCGAATCAAATATGAACAAAAAAGCTTTAGATAAACAGACCAGAGTAAATATTGGTGTGGCTTTTCAGTGATGCCAACAACTCCGCGATTGTTGAAGAGTGAAGCCATGGTTGCTTTATTTCTGCTAGACAGATAATCTTGCTTTTTTTATTTAGATGGGTTTGTTAATATCACAAATTAGACATCAACGTGCGTTCACAGGTTTTGTAGGCGTGGCTTTTGAATGTAGCTCTAAAGGGAGGAGGTGGGACTTTTTCCATTGAAATGCTAGCCATTTCTTGCTAGTATTTAGTGAACCTAGGAGTTAATAACACATTTGTACCGAGTAAACCGTTCTCTGGGATATGTTTTCATGCTAATCGAATGTGCCCAGTTTTAGTGCAAACTGATAATTACCTAATAACGCTGGTTGCGAGGGCATGGATGAAGTAAAAATAAATCGCTATTATAGACCAATAACGAGGGTCAAAATAGCACCACACTGCCACGGTAGCATAACGAGGGTCCCTAGACAGTATAATTATTAATTTACCATAAGAACATCTTGTAATGGAAAGTATCAGAAAATGCATCAAGATGAAATGAAATGTATTTGGAGTACCATCAAATGTATTAAATGGTATGGGCCTGACATCATTTTTAAATAAGTTCCTGGAACTGTGCCAATATTGTCTATAAAAGTAAGCCCATATAATTAACATGAGGGAGTGACTAGCATATATCATAGAATAAGATATATTGGGAAGTTTGGGCAAAGCCCTCCCAAGGGGTTGGCATAAAGTGATGTAATGTGTGATATAAAACTGAGTGTAACCATGCCCGGATTACCCAATGGGCATTATGGGCACAGGCCCAGGGGCCCATGCGCACTTGGGGCCCAAGCAAAGGAAAAAATATATTTACATTTCAGATAATGACCAGAGAAAAGACATTCTGATATTTGTATACATTTAAATAGAATTATATAATTGGTCAAGCGCAGGTGTGAAAAGCACTGACGTAACAACCCGCCCCTGCGCAGCCTTCACATAACCCCGCGCTGAATCGGACTGTGGGATCTGTCATTGTAAATCAAGAAAATTAGTGAGAGAAGCGGTTGTACTAAATGCAAACGAAAAAGATAAAAGGAGAGGGAGGTGTCTTTATTAAGACAGGTTCCATCTATAAAAACATTCTTCAAAAGAAGCCAGGCCCATTAGGAGAATCGGGTGAGGAATGTGTGGTAGATTATGACGAGCAAGCTAACCAGGGACCCAAGGAGGCCAGTGTTAGCAGCCCAGCACAACCTGCTAGCTGTACCGGTAGCAGCAGCAGCGAGCAGTGGTTTAAATCAGGTGTCTGACCCGACGTTGTGGGGGGCAATTGATGAGGATGCACGTGCTGTTCTTATCGGTCGTGGACCTGCTGCCTTTCATAATAGAAAGAGCAAATATCTAGCCTCAACTCGTGATGGGGGTTTGGGTGGTAAGGTGCGCTCCCTTACTAATGATCAGCTATGCTGTCAACTGCCAAATAGGCAAAAAGTTTCCAGAAACTGGATCGCCTATTCACCATCTACAGGTAATATTTTTTGCTTTGCCTGTATGCTTTTTTCTACCAAGAAAAATACATTTGTTAGTGTTTTTTCTGAATGGAAACACCCCAAACGTGTGCGTGAGCATGAGAAAAGAACAGAGCATAGTAATTGTATGTTAGCATTGCTTCGGCGCTCATCTGTCACTGGGGAGCAGGACTGTGAACGCTAAACTAGTGCAGCAGCTAGATGGAGAGAAACAGTATTGGTGGGAGGTGCTCAAGCGGGATGTGGCTGTCATAAAGTTTTTAGGTTAAATGAAATATAGTAGGCTATTATAAAAAAACAAGCTTTCTTTTACATTTGATATTTACATTTAGGGCATTTGGCAGACACTTTTTTCAAAGCGACTTACATGTAGTACATTTGTCAATATTTGAACAGGTCATACACTAGCAATTGTAATTTGCAAGCAACCAATATTATATCAGAATACTTAAGGCATATTGTATTGTGTCTACTACCATTCAATCATCAAAGAAAGTGCAGAATATTTTAGTAGAAAGTAGAAAGATTAGAATGAAGAGTAAAAAAAAAACATTTGGGGAAGAAGCTTGAGTTAAGATTTTTCCAGGTTTTTGACAAGTTGACCTACACTGTTTGCATCCTTTTGCTCACAGAAAGAGGAGAAGGGGAGAGAGAGAGAGGCAACCCCTGGAGAGTCTAGGAGGACAGGACAGGACAGGACAGGACAGGAGAGAGACAGACAGGAAGGAAACATTAATGGGTGTGTGTATGTGTTTGTGTGTGAATTATGTTAAATTAAATTCATAGCACTGGATTGGTAAAGGTGAGGCACTATGTGCTTGCATATGCCAGCTATTTGCTCACTAGAGGTGTTACCAAACGGTGAGCATCTGGTTTGGCAAATTGACGCAAATGAGGAAGTGCCTTAAACCTGCATTCTATCTGAATTCCAGCTGGGGGTGATACGTCTGGTTGCAAAAGAGCTTGTTTCTGTAATAGTCTATGAGAATGAGACATAATATACTTGATTTATTACCTCAGTAAACATTTTCACAATGAGTATATGGTCTCAATCGACAGATTTAAGCCTTCTGCAGTTTATCATGATGTTAATTTTTTGAACTATGGTCTCGTTGATTTTAAAATCGGCGCTAAAGCAAAGTGGCGTTTAGGGCATGGTTATCGAGTTCGGTTGTAGAACAAGACACTCAAAGCAGTTGGCATTTCACTTTTTTCCGGTAAGTAACGTTACATTTTGTTTTACATTATGTTTTAATAATGTTTTGAGTTAGCATCCCAATTAATATATGTTAGCTAGCTAGATTACTCCTCCCTCTAGTCTAAAATTGTCACATCCGCAACCAAGATGTCTGTGCCCGTAACGGCAATTTCGATGACCCAAATCAGATCTTAACAAACCAATGGGTGATGTCACACATGGCTCCATCCAGTAATTATACAATCTATGGGTGTTAGCAGCAAATAGTAACAGAAAATTCAAAAACCTGATTGTGTGAGTGGGGTGGGGGGCCCTACAAGACATTGTGCCCAGGGGCCTCTAAATTCTTAATCCGGGCCTGAGTGTAACACTTACATTTTTAGTCCGTTTGGCCCCGGGGAGTGGATTCGGCTTTACTGATCTGTCATGCTGATTTTTTCATTAAAGTCTATTTGAATTCTGCGTGGGGTGGACGGGTGGGGATGGTGGGTGGGTCGGGGTGGTTAGCAGGGGAGGGTGGTATTAGGGCCGGGGATTATGTTGGGGGGGTTAAAATTGTAAAAATATATTGATATATTTCTAGACACAGTATCTTTACTGTTATTTTTCCTGTCAATCTTTATAAATAATTTATAAAAAAAACGTATATTTAAATGCAGAACCTTTTGTACAGTTTCTCTGTTGTTTTGCAGAACATGAGGAAACTGTTAGGCTTCTTGCCACAACACTACATGCTTTTTGACTTGACATTGACTTGCTCCTACATGATTGGCTGATGGGATACTTGGTTAATGAACAGTTGAACAGGTGTAAATAATAAAGTGGCCAGTAAGTGTTTAGAACTAATAGTATTTATTTGTGAAGTGTCCTGAGTAGGCAGATAACCAGCCACTTGTCAAATCAATTGAGACAATGTAGTCTATGCTGATGCTGGAATAATTAGAGTCTAAGGTTTATTTGACAATCTGATAAAAACATAATGCCTGGTTGTGTACAGGCCTAATACATTTTTACACATAAATGGGATGTCTTTACTATTATTCCCATTAAATACAAATGTGTGCATGGGCCAACACTGTCAGTCCCCCAGTGTGGGACTGACTATTTCACCCTTGTATGGAATGCTTAGTGCAAACGTGTATACAAACGCAAACAAGGCTGACCGTCAGGTTTAATCTTCTGTTAATTCATAAGCAAAGTCAGTTGTGAAAAATACCTATGCACATTGTGTGAAACAGCCTTTAATCTACGTGTCAGAAAAAATTACTTTTGTCAAATGGAAATGGATATGTAGCCTATTGATCAATGCATGTGCATCATTTTTCTTCAGGAGTGTTCTTCGAAATGTAACTTTGTCTAAAGAGTTGTTTATTTGCAGATGGGTGAAAGAAATAGTCATTTCTGCCTGGGGAACGGTTTTCAACCATGGGTATTAGGACCCCTGGTGGTACAGTAACCCAAAACGTTCGGGAAACACTGGAAATAAGGACATAGTTCCTGTGTGGGACAGTTTGCATCACACACCAATGCTGCAATGCAATCACATGGTCAATGAAAGAGTAGATACTGCTGTTCTAACTGCACAAAATTCTACAAATAGCAACTTTTAACATTTTAATTGTTTTGAATTCATATATTTATATATTACTGTAATTTTTCAACCTTCCATTTTGTGTCCAACTAGCTACATAAGTTAACAGCTTTGATTTTTACCTGAACTTTGGAGGAAAGTCAATAATAAAGCTTCCTGAGATTAAGTTATGTAAAAAAAAGCATTTTTTCCTACCATATATTGGTGGAGTATAGTATGACATCCCATTGTAATTCATCCCATGGTGGTATGGCGGTCCTGGCATTCCTGGTGGTGACTTGATTGATGGGTGTCCTTTCAAAGATGTCCTTTGATTGTGGTTAAACAGGCCTGTTTAACAGAAACAAGTGAACATACAGTTTACATATAGACAGTTTCTGCTTGTTTATTATATATCATATCATATAGTAGTAATTGTCTTTCACTGTATTTGATTCAGTGTGTGCATGTGCGTTTTGGTTTAACAGATCGAATTTGGACCAGAAGGCCTCCCAAGAATTGTAAAATAACTGCCCTTATTTTGACCTTTTTGCCAGTCCATTGACAAAGTTTATTCCTTTCTTAGGTTTAGGGTTAGAATTTAGGTAACTTAAGGTTCAGACATTACTAGTTAGGATTAGTGTCGAGATTAGGGCTGTGTTAAGTTTAAGTATTCATGTTTGGCAGTGCTTATTTTGTATATGGTCCGTAAAATATACAGTGGTCCGTAATATATATATATATATATATAAAATATAAATGTCCGTAAAATATATGGTGGTCCGTAATATATATAAAGTATAAATGTCCGTAAAATATACTGTGGTCCGTAATATATAAAAAATATAAATGTCCGTAAAATATACGGTGGTCCCTAATTTATATAAAATATAAATGTCCGTAAAATATTTGAAAGATTACTGGTAACATTTACCAGTGCTTTTTCCAGATTTTATTCACAGATATTTTTTTAAGTGTAATGTATTTATTTAAGTATTTTTAACAAAATATAAATATTGAAAACCACAGCTATCTGTAATGATAAACTTCCCAGAGGTAAAAATGAATAATAAAGTTTATTTCCTTTCAGGCAGTCAAAAGCAAGGGGTCCGACCAGAATAGCTAATAGCAAATTATAGGCTACGGTACAATAGGTAAAACCAAGGCAGAATAATCCAAAACAAGGCAGAGGTCAGACCGGAATAGCAAATAGCAAATCATAGGCTATAGTACAATAGGTAAATCCAAGGCAGAATAATCCAGGAACAAGGCAGAGGTCAGACCGGAACAACAATACATAAATCAATGCTCAGTAAGAAGAAAACAGTACTTAAAATACCTCGCGAAGAGGCATTGGCCCTCATTTATCAAACGTGCGTAGAAACCAGTGTAGATTTGAGCGCAGAAATCATCTTACGACGAGACCCACGTGTGATTTACAAAATTTTCGTATCACTCCAATTCCAGCGTACGAATGAGCGGCTGTTGATAAATCAGACGGTTGAAAACCATCGTAATTTACATAACACGCCCACAAATATGCATTGATTAGAGGCCTCGCCCTTAGAGTTTACGACATGGATAAGCAAAATCCGGCAAAGAAAAGGATTTTCTCTGAGATAAAATAAAGAAGCTCAGGTCTCGGATGCAGGCCAACCGCTTGAATTAATTTTGAAGCTTAAAATCAGGCGTCGATTGTTCAAGTAAAATGCGGTGTTGACTGAGGTTACTGCTATAGTCATTGAAAGCGATTAACGAGAACCTGAAGTGTATTTCAAATAAATTAATTATTTTCACTAAACATTCCACGTTGTAGTTTTTTAATTGCTTTCTTACCCAATATAGCACTTACTATATTAAAAGCTCAGAATAAGATCCTATCTCCTTCGTAGAGCTGGCTGATGTGGCCTCTGATCTTCATTGAATAGCAAGTTCTCCAGCGCAATATCGTGGTGAACCCCGCATGCCATAATTATGTTACAAGCCTGCTCTGGTGTGTATAGCAGTCCCCCACCCCACTCCGCTTACACAAGACAGAGCCACCGGCCCTAGAGCAAACCTATACATCTCTCTGTGGTTAGGGTGCGTGTGTGCGCACTATTGAACCTGCGCTCCTGTTTGTTTGGGGATTTGCAGTGCGCCCTGTAGCCTTGATCCAACGCTGCAGTTTAAAAAATAGAGTCGCGTGTCCCACCCAGCCACCGACTACCACATTCAGAACAATCCTGAATCATCCTGGCATCACATATGATCTGAACGTTGACTGAATTAAAGTTTTT
>JACXGM010007126.1:0-31282 GCA_016801145.1 Umbra pygmaea | reverse complement strand
ATAGCTAGAGTCCTAGTCAAGTCTCAATTCTTATAGCTAGAGTCCTAGTCAAGTCTCAATTCTTATAGCTAGAGTCCTAGTCAAGTCTCAAGTCTTATAGCTAGAGTCCTAGTCAAGTCTCAAGTCTTATAGCTAGAATCCAAGTCAAGTCTCAATTCTTATAGCTAGAGTCCAAGTCAAGTCTCAATTCTTATAGCTAGAGTCCAAGTCAAGTCTCAATTCTTATAGCTAGAGTCCTAGTCAAGTCTCAATTCTTATAGCTAGAGTCCTAGTCAAGTCTCAATTCTTATAGCTAGAGTCCTAGTCAAGTCTCAATTCTTATAGCTAGAGTCCTAGTCAAGTCTCAAGTCTTATAGCTAGAGTCCAAGTCAAGTCTCAGGTCTCTCGTGGTTATAATGAGTGTTGCATCACCTGCTGCGTTCCATCCAGGCTGCTTAAAACACTACAGTACAAAGCTATATATAAGGAATTCAAAGCATGTAATATGTTATTGTGACTCCTTTATCTATTAGAGTACGGTATCAGATTTTATTAGTTGTTTGGTATATAATCAGTGTAAACAGGCTATTTAATGACAAATAACACCATAAATGCTTTACCTTAAAGTTAATAACTTATAACTTTGCCCTATTATATGGACATAGAGTTTAGAGAAAATATTGAAGTACTAAATAAGAAAGAACTCGCTTTTCTGTTGCTGAATCATAATGACAGAGCTGGCCTCCTATTGTGCAGGCTCTGTGGGGCCATAAGAACAAATACTGAAATTGTTATACCTTACCGTGCCATAATTAACATCCTCCCAATTACTGCAAAACATCACATTCTCGCAAAATGCAAAACACTATTGCTGCAAAACACAAGGTTCTGAGAGAACTGGAAAAATGGATAGACAGTTACTCAAGACTTATTAGCAATAATAACTAACCTATTTTTACATAAAAGAGCACAACCATGTAATGTGCACTGCATCTATAACTAATGACAACTTAAACTACAGTAAGTCAACACATCCCCCAGACACTCAATCCCAGCTTAACGTTAACTAAATAACAGTAGCGTTACATGATCAACAAGAAACCTGTAACCCTTTTTCAGCAAACATGAATACTTAACGTAGCGACAGGCAGCGTGACTTAAATTATTACATTAATCAACTACCACAAGTTTGGCAAGCAAACAAATGCTATGATTTTTTCATAACATCAAAACGAAAAGCCTAAATTAATCTACCGTTGGTCGTAGCGAAAACAAGAAGCAAGCAAACGTTAAATGGCCAATGCTGAGCTAAACATGTTTGCTAACCTATCAAGGTGGGCTTTTAAGTGCCTGGTAAAATTAGGTGTGGTTGAGCCAGATGTTGGTTGTCCTCTCACTTGTGGCCGCACGCAGCAGATACCCACTCATAGTACTTTAGTACATTAGTACTTACCTGTTACGTAGGTAGGTTATAGGTTACACAGGGAGGGGAATAACATTCAGCTCATTAGACGATTCCTAAAAGTAAAGATTGTTCACGAGTCCCGCATCTCGAGTCCGAGTAGTCTGAAGTCTTTTGATGACGAGTTTTAATTCAAGTCTGAAGTCACAGTGTGCGCGATTTAAGTGCGACTCAAGTCCGAGTCACAAACTTGAGTCCCCATCTCTGGTAGGGATCTGTCTTCCATAGCTCATTAACTTCTTTATCGAATAGCATTGCAGTTGTCCCAACAGAGGAAACTTCAGGAAAGTAAAACTAAACAATAAAACATTAAAAAAAGACCACCAACTCACCGAAGCTTTGTCCAGCACTTTAATGGTGCCATGTTCCGCGACATTGTGATTCCGAAGGGCCTGTTCCAACTGCTGCAAGGGTGGTCGTTCCCACTTCCCAAATACCACCAGGTCTATGTCACTATGGTAACAAAGAGGGTTGGTAAAAGGTGCTAATCAAAATGGGGCTAATTGTGAGAACAAAACTATAAACATTCCAGAGAATAAATTACTGCCATCTTACCTTGTAGGCAGGTAGAGCCCTGTGCTGAAGCTACCGAATATCTGCACCTGAAGGAAAGACATATTAAAATAAAGATTTTTTTAAATACAAATGTGTTAGTTCAACAGCCAAATCAAATGTGTCCTCACTTTAGCAGTAGGCCAAAGCTCCTTGATGACCGCCTCGATCCTGTCGACAACGTCCTTTCTCATAGCGGCCTCCTCGGGCCGTGGAGACATGAAGTTGTAGAAGTCCACCACCTCTTCGTGTAGCCTGGAGGGGAACACAGACATGGATGGTCAGCATGCATGCACGCACACCTCTCCCAGCCAACAAAATCGGTGTCAATTTCTTTGACCTTAAACAGGTACGGTAATTTAACCAAGAACACATTTGTATTTACAGCAATGACCTGGGGAGCTATTAGGTTTAACTACCTTGTTAAAGGAGTTACAGATTTACCAGCTTGCCAACCTGGAATTCATCATAGCATTTTCAGTGATTAACATGGATTTTTTTTAACAATACCCTAGAAGTCTGCAATGTAGAGGCCCTAGCACGTTTGGGTTCTAGGATTGTCGGCTTCTCTGCACTTCATTAATTGTGATGGTTGGGTATAAAGTGTTGTTTTATTTTCAGTTCTTGCTTTAATTACTGCTTGTAATGCTAGCATTTAGTGTGCTTTTAAAAGAAAAGCTGTGGTCTAAAATGGGCTATAGGGAGTCTTTAATTACAAGCATCCTCACATTGGACAGATCCGATTTAGATCATGTCGACACCTACAAATACCTGGTTATTTTTGTTACTATTGCATTGCAAACTTGTGCTCCAACAGGTAAATTTCAACGGTCATTCCTAAAGTGAATAAATCCTTTGGCCTCTCATTCCTGTGCAGTCAATGATTAATATATATATTAAAATATCCAGAAAATGTCAAGGAACAACTGTCTGAGCTGCTCTCAGATCACTGTGTCTGCTAAGCACCTCATCCATATACCGGCACAGCTCTGGGAAACACTTTGACCAGTGCTAATTTTTCTTAAACAACCCCATTGAAAACCTCCGGAATGTGATCAAGAGGAAGATGGATGGTCACAAACGCCTTCAAACAAAGCAAAGTCGCTGGTATTTCTCTGCCAAGAGCGGCATTAAGTCACCCAACATCAGTGTGAAAGAATAGTGGAGAGCATGCAAAGACGTATGGTTATTATATTTTTACATTATTATTATTATCATCATCATTATTATCATCATCATCATTATCATTATTATCATTATCATTATTATTATCATTATGTGTTCTTGCCTTTGGCAAGGAACACATACTATTATCCGACATATATATTATTATTAAACTTATAGCAAAAATTTGCCCCCTACTCCTCCCAGAGTACCAAAACGTGCGGCTCGATCCTGATCAAGTTGCTATGGTTTTGTGGATGTTTCGTAAAACGATTTGCAAAATATTAACGTTTTCGTGGCGAAAAAATCCCATAGGAATGAATGGGCCGAAATTTCCAAGCGCTACTGCTCCCAGAGTTTTTATGCTACACATAAAAGCTAGTAACAAAACGTGCGGCTTGTTCCCCTTAACATTCCTGTCATTTCGTAAAAAAGGTTTCGAAAAACGGTTATCAAAATAATAGCATTTTAAAAAGTCCCATAGGAATGAATGGAGAAATACTTCAGTGACACTACTCCTAGAGTTTTTACACTACAGACAAGTAAGGTACCGAAACGTGCGAACTACTAGTGGCGGCAAGAACACTTCACACAATTTCCCAGAAATTGTACCTAATCTAGTTAATAATAATAATAATAATAATAATAATAATATTAATAATATTTCAGCAAATATTGATTTGTGAACTCTTCCTAAGTGAATATATTAGTACTGTGTTTGAAAATGGTTTTCTTTGCATTATTCAGTCTGACAACACTGCATCTTTGTTAATTTGACCAGTTGTAATTTTTTGCAAATTAACACCCTAAAGGAAAATGTTTATTTGGAATTTGAGAGAAATGGTTTTCAGTAGTTTATGGAAAAAAACAGAAATGTTAATTTTACCCAAACACACCTATCAATAGTAAATCCAGAGACACAGATGATTTTGCAGTAGTCTCAACTTTATTCAAATCTGTATACACACAAACCATAGTGTTGTTATTGATATTATCTTTCAATATGACCTCCATTTGCAGTCATTGTGTAGAGCTACAGTATTAATATTTTAAATTTGAGTACTCTGTATTAGGGTTGCTCCAATACCAACATTTTCATTTTGATACAGATACATGTTACTAAGCACTAATCCATTTGACACCCAATAATATATTAAATTGAAGCTACAGTACAGTGAGTCTATATTAAAATAATCCACTTAACACATGGGCCACACGTTACTTTGAATTGAACATTGTTTACAGCCTGTGACAACAAATGTATCAAGTGGTTTCCCCGTATTCAACTGCAAATCCAACTGATAATGACTTCTCCAGTCTCAAAATTATTCAACCCCTTCGTGGCAACCATCTTTATTACTTAGTAGAGCACCCTTATGCTGCTGCAAAGCTTGGTGTAGAATCATTTCTTTAAAAATTTCTTTCTGATCTTTTTATATAAAAAATACAGATACACTTCCACAAACAGCACCTTTAACACATCATGCACTCTTAAGCTAGAAAACCAAGTTCATAACAAAAAATTGATTAGAGAACTTGCCATTTAGAGTTAAAATTAAATGTTTCTACACAAAACAGAGGTCCCTCTTAATCCAAGGTATGTGCAGGACAATGAGATGGTATCGTAGCAGACAATATAAAAAAGACAGATCAAGGTGCCCTGCCCCTACATACTGACAGATCTTTCTGAATGAGAAAAACAATGTCAGACGCACAGATCGTAAGTAACGTACAGTTAATAAACAGCTGCATGTTTGCAGAAATCCTCTGCCTTTCGTGAACTGAGTACCCATTGCCAGGTGACCCAAAGACCATGAGAAAGTTCCTCAGTCTGGCCCAAATACCTGTGGTAGGACCAATTAAAAGTGTCATTTTGTTTTTGAACAGTTTTGTCAGGTGCATACTTCTTGGCCAGCAGGTGTAGCCAGCTAAACGCCAAAGTGATGTAATTAGCATGTGGCATAACTATAAAGAATCAGTGTTCTCCAGCTTTATAAATCTGCTCATCTGCCATACTAATGAAAACAAGTTGGAAAGATTCAAACATGTTACAGAAACGAGATTCATGTCTGAACCTGGACGATACATCGTGCTGACTTCTGGACATTTATAGAGTGCTGCAGATTACTGTCCAATTTTAGAAGGTTGCTACTTTCTTACCACTTCTGCACAATGATGTGACAGCCTCAGTGGTGATCACCCTGCATAGCAAATCCAAGTGCATGCCCTAGTGTAGACAAAAACTGAAAATCAAATGCGCAATGCACATTCATTTTATTAATTCAATAATGTCTGTCACCTATTTTTGTATAGCAGTTCAAATTCTTAGCCCACTTTCCTGATTCCACCTACTCTGTCAACAATAACACATTCTTTAAAAAGGTTAGTGACAGAAATTATAGTGCACCTATAATCTGGAACTTAGCACACCAAGGGGCACACCAGGCAGCCTCTACCAGACATTTCTATGACAGTAATATGTTTTGCTTGTGTTTCTCTCTGCTTGGCAAATGACAGCAACAGATTTCAAATTATTGCATCCAAAATCAAGCTATTACTTCTTGGCATTTAACATAAGGATTAGCTAGATTGGAAAATGAAGAGACAAATTTTCTTGTACGTATTTGTGACCTGCCACCGACATCTAGGCATTTTTAGGCATACCATTTAGGAAGCTGAGAATAAAAATCATTTTGATCAGTTTTGAGTTGTTACAAGTAATCAACATGTAAACTTTCAGTTTAGATTAGGAAACTATCAGTTGGATGTAGATACTTTGAATAAATTACATAATTTGTTAAAACGATAGATTTTAAATCCCTGATTGGTTGCTGTCCTGAAAAACCTGAAACTTTTTTACACACGTTTGCAAGGTGAACGTGTGGCAAACAGCTGAAAAAGCCATGCAAACTCAAAAATGCATGGAGAAGAAACAATGTTGTGAGTGACAGAAGAATTCAACAAACTTTTAGAATCAGACATGTCTAGTATTAGCAATTAAAATAAGATGGAGATGCAGATGGAGTTAAAGTTATAAACACAGTGCACAAATTTCAGTGTGCCTTTTGCAGGCATGTCCTTTTTAGGGTGAACCGCTGTTCAACAAACGTAGCTGTACATTGATCAGTCTGGGAAATGTTGTATTGGAATTCTTTTTGAAATACTTCTGACATTATCGGATTCGAAAAGAGAGCAACTCTTGCAAGCAGTTTCAGTGTGCCACAATGCCTTCATTTATACAGGTGCCATTTTCTGATTGATAACAATGTTGTATTCATGTCACCTACATTACCAAACAAACACAATTTGAATGAAGTTTATGATTTAGAACAATGTCATATTTATGTTGCCCACATTACCCAACAAATACATTTCGAACAAAAAGTTTGCGATTCAGAATGTTACAAATACCTGTTTAGCTAACGTTAGAAATAATATACATTGCAATAAAAAACTACATTTAGCCAGCTTTTAGTTGCCTCTTACTTGTATTTCTGTAATGTTACGTATGGCCTCTTGTTGGCACAAATCCAAAAACTACTTGGTAGGTTTGGTGTCTTCCTATGAAGATCAGTAATTTCAGTGTGGCTGAACTTCAACTCCGAGAAACAATTAAAGAGCCCACTACAAGTTCCTTAAACCAGCAACTTGCATGTATGGCAGCAATTCCATTCCAATATATTTTGAATTCCAAAACAAGTACACCTCATTCGACTGAATAAAGTAGTGATTCAATGTGAAAGATGGGTGAAGAGCTGTGAAGAGATGTGGATGGTTGAATGAATTGCGTGATTGGATGGGAACACCGGAATGGGGGATGGTGATTGGACACCTGGGATGCACCTTTTTAGTTTGGTTGTCCCTCACCCAGTTTAATTCCATTTATGTTTTACATTGTATTAACTCATTATGTATCATGCATTTGTCAACGTGCACTGGCCTAAAACCTACAAGGTAGTCTGTTTTTTTCTGGGAAGTTATCCATTAGGCCTACATACTGTTATTTTATATAACAAAATACCAATAACTCTGAAGTGTTGCATATTTGGAAAAATTCATGCTTGGAAATCTACAAATTTCACTTTTCTACAGAAGACAAGAAAGTAAATATTTACAAATAGATTTGGTTAGAAAAAACTAGGCTGCTTAACAGTTCTGCACAGTACTGTAAATAAAATGTACAATTGCATCCAATTGTTACCTTTTGTTTATAATCAAGTAAAAGTTATACACTATAAAATACACTATTAAACATTGGTGGTGTTTTAATAGAAAGTCATTATAGAATGTTTAGGATCAGGGCCAGATTGATTTTTATTGGAACTACGGAATGTAGGATCTTTTATCAATAAAATGAATGAACTGCCCTCCCTAAAGTACAAAATGTCCACTTCACCCACCCTCTATTTGAAAAACCACAGTAGTAACAATATAAAAAGTAGGCATTTCTCGTACTACGTACTGATGGTGTCTGATTGTCTGAATGAGTTGGTAAAAAGAGAAACCTTAACAAATATATGTTTTAGCTGCCATTTAGTTGTTGGTAATATGCAACCGTTCCACCCCAATACACATTCCCTGTAAACAGATAGATTTGCTTTCATGCCCATTGTCCATGTAAACTAATATTTTGGTGTTTTCAAAATAAACAGAAACATGGCCATGCCATGGGAAGGAGGGTTTCTGTATGGGCCTCAGCTCCCCTCCCAGTTGCTATGTCCGTAGCACCCCCTGTAATTTTTTTGCTATTAGAAGATGAATTTGTGGCACCATGTAGCATAGTGGGGAAAGTCATTGCTTTGCATGACAGCTGGATGTTCACAAGTTGAAAAGTGACCCTAGCTTCTCAGTCTGTGTAATTTGGCAAAGTGCTACCTGGGATAAGGGATAGATATGTCAGATTACGTAGCTAGCCACATCTCTCCAGCAACTCAATGTTAGCAGATCAGGCAGCTGTCAGTTCGATAAAAGAAGTATAGTTGGCGAGTCTAACAATCCTGCACACGTGCTGCCTGAAGGTTTCAGTGTTGGATGAGCAGTGTGAAGAATTGTACTGCTTGGCTAAATGCGTTTGGATTTTTAAAAAAAAATGCGGTTGGATGAATCATGTGAGCGCCCATCACCATCCCACACCTGCGTTGCTGTGAGGTAAATTCATGGAGCTGCTGGCATCACCTGCTATCTCTGGGCAACATTTTAGTTAGCAACTGCTGGCAAATCGCAGCATGGATGCAATGGCACGTGTTATTTTGTTGTGCCTCTCCAAGCTCGATGGATGTGGAGTTGCACTGTAAAATGTGTCTTTAATAGACAACTGCTCTCACTCAGAGACCTCTGTGTTCTGAACAATGTGAATATAGGCGCTGACGAGAAAAAACGAGTCCCCACTTTGTACGATCTCTGAGGTGTCTAGATTTCTCTCTACTTCTAATGTGTCTAGAGGTTGGGCCAACCATTAGTTATCACTCTTTAGACAGCTCTGGTTGATCTTAAGTTCTGGCAACCGTACTTCCTCCACTTCTGCGAACCATATGTCACACACCTTCGTGGGGATTCCCTACCTGATGCTAGGTAAGGAAATCGCTACCATAATGATGAGAAACACAGCTGGGGTTTAAGATAGCTGCAGTAAGACAATGATTCTACTTAGATTGTGCATATAATAATATAATAATAAATAATAATAAACAATGTACTACACATCCAGACTAAAATGGGGGCCTACATTCTTTTTGCAATCACAGACAGTAGCTTTAAGTTTTTATTTATAGATGCAGACTATGATAATAGGATCAGAAATGTATCCAAAAATACAGGATTGGGTATTGCATTGCTTTATAGAAGAAATGTGCTGTTAGCCTGGTGTGCCTGATGGGCTAAGTATTATAATGTTGTGCAGGCGCATTGTTTAACTGTTAGCCTGGTGTGCCTTCAAAAGAATCTGTTCTCCACCCCTTGTATTTAAGACTTATTTTTGCATTTATGGTTCTCTTCTATTAGCCCATTTTATTGAATGTTGTAATCATGGCAAAAAATATATCATAAGTCACCAATTGCAGATTCATTTGTTTAGCTCAATCTCTGCAATTTTTTTCACTTTGTTTTCCCTCACCGCTTCATTGTACTTGTCCGACAATGTTTTGTATTTGCCCCGGACAAGAGTCGAGGCCTGTGAACAGATTTTACTGAGAAATATTACACAACATTCCTTTGTTGTATTTTATTGGGTAATTGCGGAAAATATATTCTGGCTTGTAATAAATCTAAACAGCTGGTAGATATAGAAAAACATATACTAGTTTAGCTGATGGGTAAAAGATTTAGAGGCCATGATTTATATCTATGTGATGGTACTTTATCAATTATAGTTTACATACAAACACAAAGACCTAGATTACAGTTGATGAATGTCAATCATTTTGCAACTAAACTACCGGTATCAAGTTATTAAATTACATTAGCTGTAAATTAATTTATCATGTAGGTGCTTATTCTACCAACATATTCCAAAATGTTAAAAATAAATACATTTTCAGTTTTAAAGCTAAACTATGTACTGTAGGATCTTTGTATTAAAGGTTTATTCTATTAACCTGTATCGTGAAATGTGTTCCCACAATAGCAGACGGGCCCATTAGCAAAAATAGAGCCACTCTGTATGCCGTACCCTGCTGCTATACAAATCATTGGTCAGCCAACATGCTGAAAGAAGCTCATCGCACGCAAGAAGTGCTGCGTTTGACATAAAGATTGAAACCTAAAGTGCGATGTCCACTGGATATTAGCTACCGCTAATATGGCTCCCATTAATTTCCAACTGCGTCACCTGACATTGCATGGGGGGCAGTGTGGGATAGCAGTATGGGATTCTCACTCTCATAGAGCTGACTGCATGGCCAGTCACCTGCATATGTGGCCGACCTATTGCAACCCCACTCATCAGCACGCCCCCTACGCTCTAAGATACAAAATCCTTTGACTGTTCCTCGCACCTGGCTTTAGACTCCTGGGGAAGGCTTTTTCAAGTCTGTAGCACCGAGACTCTGCAATGCTCTACCTCCTCCATTACGGTCTTCTGTCTCTGTGGATTCTTTTTTTTTAAACAGTTAAAGACCTACTTTTATTTTTCCTTCGGATGAGCTCTACGCTATTTTTATCTATTCATTTGTAATTTTATAGGCTACTTCGTATGTATTTTATTGTATGTTTTATGTAAAGCGCTTTGTGATTCTTTTGTCTGTGAAAAGTGCTATTTAAATACATTTTACTTACATTTACCTGGCAATGAGAAGCTGGCGTGAGATGCTAAGGGAAACTGAGCTTCTCTATAACATGGACATTTGTGGGGGATTTCGCTAGTCTGCACTGAGACAGTCAATCGCAAAAAAATGTGTCTATTTCTGCTATCAAAGATTGCTCGGAAAATGAACAGTAAGAACAGTATTATTACTGAAGTCTGCTCAACAAAGCGAACCAAATGAAGTCATTCAAAATATCAAAATGCCAGTAGACATCGCCTCTAAGACAGTCTGAAATTATTTTAACTAATACATGTTTGTATTTGATTTATATTACGCTAGCATTTATATTACGCTAATAAATTTTTACTTGCGTACAGGCAAGTAGTGCGGGACTTTTCCCATTTCATGATCCATTACGATTGATCTTATCCTACGCAATAGCCCAATTAGTAAAAGTTGTGCAAACGTTTTTCTAATAACAATGGAGGAAAACAGTAGGTCTCTACACTGGCCTTTTTTACAAGGAGCACACGAGTGCCTTAGTTGAAAAATGTAAGCGAACACAAGATCTAGGCGCACTATACAAATATTGCTACTGTGGCACTGTAGAAAATACTTCAGTTCACAGAGCTTGACAGAATCCCCTGCCTCATACACCTTTCATAAACATTCACTGCCTGCCTCCCTCAAACACACCTACTACCCCTGGCAAACACCCCTCTGAAATTGCTCCAAATGTGTAACAGGTGCTATTTCAAGTGACAAGCTTTCAAACACTGTAAACATTTAATATTTCCATTTAAAAAATCTGAAATGCAATGTATATGGGATAATGACTACATACTACTATGCAGTGCATTGTTACACAAACAGCACAGCCTAAAATGCACAACTTATATCAAAGACCGACCGGCGAGTGCCCATTCACATACACCCTGAACTAGAGCAGGGCGATATGGAAAAAATCTAATATCATGATATTGTTGACCAAATACCTCAATATCGATATTGTGACGATATTGTAGGGTTGACAATTGGTGTTTACAAAGAAATTTTGGATAAATAATCATCATTGGTGTACATATTAACTAAGTGGGGTAAGGCAAATAATAGAAAAGCTAGAACAGTCTGGTAAATTCAGTAAATTACATCACTTTCCTATAATCCAGCCTTTAAAACCAGGAAAAGTTGTCATATCACGATATTACGAGATCCAAAATCTAACACGATAATCAGTCTAATATCACGATATCTATATAATATCGATATATTGCCCAGCCCTACTCTGAACGCACAATTACTTAGGTCTTTTTCCTTTTCAAATGACAAAATAACCTCTGCATAGTTTAGGAATCAGTACCACATCTAAACAGTTGTTCTTTTCCCAGATTTTTTAAAGTATTATAAAAAGCATGTTCTACAGCTTGGTCACTGAAAGAGAAAGTAGTTGTTATTTCCAGATATTTATTTATAATATTGCAAAAGCATGTTCTACAGCTTGGTTACTGAAAGAGAAAATAGTTGTTTTACTACACAACTCTACAGTGCACCTTTCAGGTGCAAATATTTCTGATTCAAATATAGTCAAGGGCATAGGTGCTGGGGGTAACTGTCACCACAAATGTTAGAGGCAGGTAATGTGCAATACATCATCCACCCAAGAAAAATATGAAATTATATTTGTAGTAGCCCCTACCATTTCAAACTCACACCTATGCCCTTGAATATAGTGTAGATTTATACTGATTAACAATAAAGCTAGGATAAATTGTTGTGTAATTTTTTTATGTCTGTTATGCAAGGAGCCTTCTCTGTCAGTTCTTCCTTTGCATGGCCAATGGTAATCTGTTTGACTGTCACCTTAGCTAGATAACTTGCATGACTAAATGTAGTTTGCTAGATTGTTAATACTGAAATGCCATTTTCTTTGTTTGACTTAAATCCGTCCATTCAGAAATGTCAATCAAATAATATAAAACTGCCAACTGCCTATAAGTCACTTTATTGTAAAAAATGCTTAATGATTTGTTAGAGCAAGAGCCTCAACTATTTAATGTCATAACCCATTATGTCTTAACCCTGCACAAATCCAAAGAATGTAGAGACATGGTTTTCAGTGAAGCAGTGCTGGTTAGGGGATGCGTGACAGACATATTACTGGTCTGTGGATTTATGATCACACGTAATATGCTAGGTATGGAGGACAATGTGCTAAATCTGATACAACACTGAATTCTTGCTGAAAACATTTGATGCATTTCATGCTCTGACATGAAAAAACCTTTTTGTTTAAAATAACACTGACATCACAAATCCGCTTGAGTTTATAAGATGACTATTCGCGCTTCCAGCCCTTTTACGAAACCAGACTACAACTGGCTTGTTGAGTACTGCGTTGCATCATGTTTTTTGTCGTTCTTTGTGCAATTTACCATAAATGAAACAAAATAGGAGAAATACTACAACTAGGAGAGTATTTGTTTTGGTGTATAAATCACTACTGGCAAGCGTGCATTTGATTGAATTTTGCCATTCGCGCACATCTATTTTTACTCGCATATGCAATTAAAACTGTCGCGCTGTAGAGCCCTGGGCTGAACAGTGTGAAGATACTTAATGTAAACATGTTATGAACTGATTTCACTGACAGTCATGTTTCCTGGAAAAGTGAGGCGGAAGAATTTTGAATATTGTAAGCTTGAATCCATTTTCTGCTTCAGTTTTGCTGTGGTATCAATTTGGTATCGAGTACCGTTTCAGTATAGAATATTTCGATACTAAACCTATTATTGCTATCAAAATAAAAAAGTTGGCAACTTGATATGCAAACTTAGTGACAGAATGTTGTTCAATCTATAGCTACTGGAGCTAGCTAGGACCAATAGTTGTCTTCCATTACGTTTATAGCTATGCTGTATCTACCTAGTTGTTACCGACAGTCAGCATTATATGCTACCTGGGACAATCATGGAGTTACTAAATCTGACAATGCCAGGGTCATGGTGAATGTTTGTTTAAAAAATAAAATAATAAAATAATAATAATAATAATAATAATAATAATAATAATAATAATAATAAGTACCCAAGTTCCACATATCTTCCTTCTTAAAGCTTTTTTCACAAAAAACCTCCTCAATAGGGTGGAGGTCATTATGTTTGGTTTGAATCCTGGAACTTGTGATATTTACGGAAAAGAGCAAAACAGAGGAAGCCTGTTCTACGCAGAAATTCTAACTCACAGGTTATCGAATGTGTTGGCACAATATTTATGACAAATGGCCATAGCTAACATCACCATTTTAAGTCGCCGATTTATAGTGAAATGCATCTTTAATCAGGTCACTGAATTCTCTTTTAACCCTACCAGGGTGCAACAAGGGTCCAGTCCTACTGCATTGTTAAATTCAAACTAAATCTTTGGATAATAGCTAATACAACTGTCCATGGAGAAAATTATGTTAAAGCCCAATAACTAAGCGATTCAAACATTAAAAAAGTGCCACACTTGCATTATGAGGAGCAAATTTTGACTTCCTAACAAACCAGGACAAATTTAGTTTTGTTATTGACAGAACATTTCCATAAGGTTGCAACCATCCATTTTCAAATATCACAAGAACGTTTGAATGCCTCTGAGATTGAGAACAGTGCAGTTGGCTATCTAATAATTTAAGCAGTGTTTCCGTTCAATAAACCCACATTTATTGTAAATAACATATTCAAATGATCCCCAGACATTACATTGATGTTACATTTCAGCATATTTTAATTTAGAAATATGAACATTGAGAGCCTAAGTCTTAATTCAGTCGTTATGTATCTAGCCAGACGTCACCATGGGTGTAAGGGACGGATTTTTGCCATTTAGCCGGGTCATTAGCTAGCTACGAATGAGAAATATCCGAGGCTCGTGCTCCAAATTCCTGTTTAAAAACTGTTAAACCAGTGGTTTAGTGTTGCTCAACATCTTCCAGAAGTTACCGGACCATTTCGATGGATCGTATTTGGCTCAATCAGGCTCAACCTAAAGCGTTACTGTAACTAGCGTAGCCACATGTGAAATGTATGGCGAAGTCACTCCTCGGCAATCTGTACACTACAGTACTAGTTAGCCAAGAAGCTAGCTAACTATATTACGCTTGTCATTTAACTAGAATTCAACATTACCATACCAAACAACCATGCCAATACATGAAAAAACGTTATCTACACATCAATATGGAAACATAACTGATTGACTTAAAGCATAGAATGGCAACGTTTTTACACACTATTAAATAAAACGTGGTAAAGCGTTAGCTTATTAGCCATATCTAGCCGTAGGTACAGTGATATACGTACTGTAGCTAGCTAACGTAGCTTCAAACGATTCATGTAGAAGCATTATCGGTACATTATCACAATCTCTCACCCATCAACACCTGCGCTGTATTTCCTCGTTTTCCACGGCGTTCCAGTGGCCAAGTAAACACAGTTTCCATTAGCACAGTTGGAAAGCAGGTAATTCATCCCATAGGTGCTCGCCTTGTTTTCACTTTTCCTTCGGCCTGGATGGTGAGTGTGGTGGTTTAGTGCTGCAGGCGGGTGAGTCGGGTGACGCTTCACGCAATTTTGTTGGAAACTGCACTGAGTGACATACTGATTGTGCCTTTGATGGTGGTAATGGTTTACATTATTATGCATGCTTTCATTAAAGTTAAACAGGTTGACACCATCGTTTTTGTTCATATTCCCCGTAAAATTTCCACCGCTAGTCCGTGCTAAAAAGCAGTTCAATAATGGACCGTCCATTCCAGATTCTACTGAAGATATAGTCTTATGGGGCATTTCTCCGTCTCCCAAACCCGTGGTCACCCCGTTACTGTTAGACGGGGTCAATGAGTTAACGTTGTGTACGTTTCCGAAGGAGAATGCAGTGCCGTGGTTAGAAGTAGTGCCGTTTGAAATAGCGTGATGGCTGCTGCTCAGACGAGCGGTATTGCTGCTGCCAATGCTTTTGCTAGATGCCAAGGCTGCAACATTTTTTGAAACGTCCAACGCTGGAGAATTCACACACAAGTTGTGATTCTGATTATTATGATGATAATGCTGATGCTGGCCAGAGTTTCCTTGTACCTGAGAAGTCTCCCAGGCTCGCATCCATACCCCGTTTGCAGGTCCTTTCTGCTCGGGCTGAATCCAAGCCACCCTCGGATCCATTCAACTTCTTTTTACTGAACCCCGTTCAAGCAAATGAGTGTGCCCGTTAAAAATACACTAGTGCCCGGACAAAATAAATGTGGTGCTAACCCGGGTTACAAAGACAGAGAGAAGTGCAAAACCCCGAACCGAATGAAGACCATTTAAAAAAGTGGTCCTTTTCAAACCGCTAGCTGAAATTCGCTAGCAAAAGCCTACGGTTCAATATGGCGTTCCTCAAATCAAAGTGCCGTGCGCATGTCTGTAGGATTTAAACTATTGGTTAAAACCAGAGACTGTTAAAACACCCCCCAACCACCGCCCACTGCTTTCTACGTCTCGCTTTCAGCGGCCACACAATGTGACTAATTACAAACCAACCAATGCTGTTCGAAGTAAATATTTGAATATTTGACTTTGTTCGACAAAATATTTATCCAGCAACACACATAATAATAGGGTGATAAAGATTAGTCTTCAACATGATAACTTTAAATATTTATATATGCCTAAATTATCTTCTGGTCCTTGTAGAATGACAATGTATTTATGCTGGCTGAATGAGTGTCATTGACCCCGTCGAAGTATATCCCTGTGACTGTGGTAAGGGTCAGAAGCTAAAACGTCACATTTTACTGCTTGGTACAGCTCAGGTTTAAGTGTGTTTGTTTCTTCTAAGTTATTCTGTGTGGGAAAGACAATGAAATGCCCAAATTACTATTTAGTATTGTACATTTCCTCATAGACCAAAGTATCCATGTGAAAAACAGATGATGTTGTTACATGTATGTAGTTTAATTAAGTATTTCGTGTTTTAGTTGACTGAGGACAGCTTCTCTTTTACAGCAATTGCCTGGGGAGAAGGAGGGGAGGGAGGGGTTGAAAGAGCCAATTGAAAGCTGGGGATGATTAGGTTGCTATGACGGTATTAAGGCCAGATTGGAAATTATTCCAGGACACCGGGGTTAACACCCCTACTTTTACGAACAGTGCCATGGGATCTTAGTTCAATGTCCCGTCCGAAAGACTGCATCCAAGACAGGGCAGATGTCCACATCACTGCCCTGGGGCATTGGGAATGATCTTTAGACCAGAGGAAAGAGTGCCTTCTACTGGCCCTCAAAAACCACGTCCAGCAGAATTGGTCTCCCATCCAGCAACTAACCAGGCTCGACCCTCCCAGAATACAGGGCGCTATGCTGCTGGCTGCTGCTGTTGTTTAAGTATAGTGTAGTGATCTAAGCTTCTGAATCTTGAGCATGCATGTTGGGCCAATAAAATACAAAACAATTACCAACATTAAAAAAAAATCAAAAAATTAATGAAAACATTAGAAAGTACATATTAAAAGAAAGACGTTAACTTTCAGTAATCACTATTGACTGATAATATGATGGTGTAACTCAATGTACCCATTATTCACAGCAATATGATGGTTCAGAGGGCTCGCATGGACTGTATATAGGTTGGTTCTCTCTCCTTATGTCTTATAATACCTTATTGATAACACTCAACTGCATTACTGAGCTGTGGCACAAGAGTTTCACTGTACATGCAATGACATATGCGTCTCCTGTACGTGTGACATATAAAACATATCTTGAGTAAGTACTATACTCACAAAATGCACACACTGTAAATGTAAAAGAAATGCTGCCCATCTCTGCACACACCCACACATTTAAGTGATTTACCAGACACTTTTTCCAGTTATTAGAAGTGAGTGCATCATTTTCATACAAAATAAATCAAAAGATGGTCAGATTTTACTGGGTTAACTATCCTGGGCTTTTTGGTTCCCACTAGCCTAGTAGAATTTGAACACACACATACATACATACATACATACAGAGCTATTTCAGCCACCATTTGCAAGTGCTAGTGTGCTGACAGGTATTTCTCACTCAGTATGCAGCCTTTGCACTGATGATAAACCCCAGTGTGATCTGTCTAGCACCAGGGATTAAACCAAACGTAGTGGGAACATGTCTAGTGGCTTCAGAAGCGGGGGGGGGGGGCTTGTTGCAGCACGTCGAGGCATTACAGAAACATTTCTGATTCAACACCCTGCCCCGTTCAACTAAGAGACTATAATTCCTGACAATTTTCAGCCTCATGACCGACAGTGAGTTCCTGAATCAGGTGAGAAGTTTGTAGCCAGAACCTGAAATGTTACAAATGTTGACTGACTTCAGGACTACCCCAGGCAGGGGGACAATACCCTAGAGTCCTTCTCACCTCCAGCATCATTATGGGGTATGGGTAGACTATAAGAACGTACTCCAATGCATCCCTGTCCAGCTTTTAAAGGGTTGCAAATGCTGCCCTCCACCAAATTCCTGCACCACTCCAGAGAAAGGAAGTATCTAGGAAAGATAAGTATTGACCCCTTTCAGCTGGTTATCCTTACATCGGCAGTGAACCCTAGATATACTATTAATGTACATTTGTGGTCAAAAGTTTTGAGAATTAGACCAGTTTTGGTCTCCGAAAAGTTTGCTGCTTCAGTGTTGATGATTGCAATTTGCATATACTCCAGAATGTCATGAGCGATTAGATGAATTGCAATTAATTGCAAACTCCCTCTTTGCCATGAAAATGAACTTAATCCCCAAAAAAACATCTCCACAAAAGGACCAGCTGCCATTATGTCAGTGACTTTCTCGTTAACACATGTGAGTGTGTTAATGAGCATAAGGCTGGAGATCACTATGTCGTGCTGAATGAGTTAGAATAGCAGACTGGAAGCTTTAAAAAGAGGGTGGTGCTTGAAATCATTGTTCTTCCTCTGTCAACCATGGTTAACTGTAAGGAAACATGTGCCGTCATCATTGCTTTGCACAAAAAGTGCTTCACAGGCAAGGATATTGCTACTAGTAAAATTGCACCTAAATCAACTACTTATCAGATCATCAAGAACTTCAAGGAGAGAGGTTCAACTGTTGTGAAGAAGGTGTCAGGACACCAAAGTCTAGCAAGTGCCTGGACGTCTCCTAAAGTTGATTCAGCTGCTGGATCAGGGCACCACCAGTGCAGAGTCTGCTCAGGAATGGCAGCACGCAGGTGAAGAATGAGGCGAAGAATGTTGGAGGATGGCCTGGTGTCAAGAAGTGCAGCAAAGAAGCCACTTCTCGTCAGGAAAAACATCAGGGACAGACTGATATTCTGCAAAAGGTACAGGGATTGGACTGCTGAGGACTGGGGTAGAGTCAGTTTCTCTGATGAATCCCTTTTCCGATTGATCCGGCCATCCGAAAATCACTCTGTCCGGAGAAGACAAGGTGAGCGCTACCATCAGTCCTGTTTCATGCCAAAAGTAACAGCATCCTGAGACAAATCAGGTATGGGATTACTTCTCAGCTACGGGTGTGGGCTCACTTAAACTTTTGCCTAAGAATTCAGCCATGAAAAAAGAATGGTACCAACACATCCTCAGAGAGCAACTTCTCCCGACCATCCATGAACAGTTTGGTGATGACCAATGCCTTTCCCAGCATGATCGAGTACCTTGCCAGAAGGCAAAGTGATAACTAAGTGGCTCGGGGAACAAAACATAGAAATTTTGGGTCCATGGCCATGAAACTCCCAAGACTTTAATCCCATTGAGAACTTGTGGTCAATCCTCAAGAGGTGGACAAACAAAAATCCACAACTTCTGAAAAACCCCAAGCATTGGTTATGCAAGAGTTGGCTGCCATCAGTCAGTATGTGACCCAGAAGTTAATTGACAACATACCAGGGCAGATTGCATAGTTCTTCAAAAAGAAGGATCACTCAAATATTGACTCTTTGCACAAACTGAATGTCATTGTCAAAAAAAGCCTTTGACACTTATGGAATACTTGTAATTATATATCAGTGTACCATAGTAACTACTGACATAAAGATCTAAGAACACTGAAGCAGCAAACTTTGTGGAGTCAAATACTTGTCTTCTCAAAACTTTTAACCACGACTGCATATTTGTAAACTAGCTGATGATCTTTGTTCTACTTCGATTTATGTAAACTTGTGTACACTGTACCCAAAATGGGCAAATGTAAGGATTTGAGTGATTTAAACAAGGGCCAAATTGTGATGGTCAATTTTGGGTAAAGTTACTTTTACAATTACCTTTCAGTTACTTGTTGAGTTTACAAGTTTTGGGAAGTCCCTAATTAAGACAAAATGATTAGGTAAATGGAGTTCTTAATGGTGACCATGATTGATATTTACTTTACTCTTTCTATCTGTTTTATAGGTCACTGTTAAGATATGATCTCCATTTACCCAGATCATTTTGTCTTAATTAGTGACTTCCCAAAACTTGTGAACTCAACAAGTAACTGAAAGGTAATCATAAAAGTAACTTTACCCAACAATGGTGATGGCTATACGACTGGGTCAAAGAATCTCCAAAATTGCAACTTGTGGGGTGTTTCCAGACTGCAGTGGTCAGTACCTATCAAAAGTGGTTCAAGGAAAGAAAAGCGGTGAACTGGCGACAGGGTCATGGGCAGACAAGGCTCATTGATGCACGTGGGGATCAAAGGCTGGCCCGTGTTGTCTGATCCAACAAACGAGCTACTGTAGCTCAAATTGCTGAAGAGGTTACTGCTGGTTCTGATAGAAAGGTATCAGAACACACAGTGCATCACAATTAGCTGCATATTGTGTCTGCAAGAGAGGTCCTACACAACATTACAGGTCATTATGTTATGGCTGATCAGTATATATCCTAGTCTGCAGTTAACTTTTAGACTGTATATACCACTTTCAGGAAGCTCCTGAACAGTTTAGTCTGCATACACTGTATAAAACATACTCTTCTTTCCCTACAGCAGAGGTGGACAAAGTACTGAGTAAAAGTACATTTCTGAGTAACTCTGAGATCACAAGTCCCAACTTAAGACCAAATTGTTCAGGTAAAAGTAGTTAATATCTTAACAGTAACCTATAAAACAATTAGAAAGAGTAAAGGAAATATCAATCATGGTCACCGGTAAGATGTGAACTCCTTTTACCTGATCAATTTGGTCTTAAGTAGGGACTTTCCAAAACTTGTGAACTCAGTTACTCAGAAAAGTACTTTTACTCAGTACTTTGTTCACCTCTGCCCAACAGAATCTCCCCTCTGTGGTAGTTCCCAGGATAAGGTGATAAACTGTGATAGTCCCAGTATATGTGCATGTGGGTGTGTAATGGCATCTGTATTAAATAAGGGACAATGATCCATTCTACTCATTTCAGGCATGGGTAGCACAGCTATTTTGGATTGTGAGGTCTTCACAGCTTGTTATATCCAGAAGTCAATAGCCCCCTTCGTGCTGAGGTGTTAACAGAAAAAAGAGCTGTGTTTCTATTGCCAGATTCATTCCTCAAGGGCTGTGACTCATCAAGTTTAAACATACATAAAAACCAATGATCAGGAATTCCCCCTGAAGAATAGCCTACATCTGCTGCAGTTCATGAAGTATGTCCAGAAAATAACAAAACATACAATTTTTTTGCTGAAGAACAACATTAAAACTCAGGAAGCAGTTATTGATAGTACAGTGTTACATAATTCATTATTTATTGAATCATACTTCACTCATTAACATATGTTTTTCCTTTTCAGAGCAACAAAAAAAAAAAACACTCACAGCAATATGTTATCCAGATCAGCATTGTAACTTGGCCAATGGTAAGAAAAAAAAAAAAATCACAGAAGTAATGGTTGACACAGTAATTCTCTTTGCGGAATATATTTAGTGTCGACTTCTCAGGTAACAGACAGGTAATCTAATAATTGACAAAGGCAATATCACAAATTCACCCAACTAGCTACATTACGAAGCAGCAGTAAACTCCAATCAGCTAACAACTGTTCACAAATCCCGAGCAAGTTGCTAGCTTCCTGTACTTAATATTAAACTGCTTTGTTTAACATTTTTGGATGTCAAACTACACTACTGCTCCACCAGTTATCACCTGAAATGTTAACTGTTAAGGTATGTTTTCTACGCCATCACAAGCCCAGTTATCACAAGGAAGAATAGTCAAACATAGGTATAAAATACACATTTGTCCATATGTCAAATATCCATGTGAAACTGTGAGATCATGTTGCATGTTAGTAAACAATGTAAATAACATAACCAGTTGAAATTGGGAGAAAAGTTAAATAAATAGCTTCTTCTTGGCATTTGATCCATTAAGGTACAGGTGAAGTCCTTACAATAGGACTGTGGTTTACAGATCTTCTGATCTTCTCTGTGAACGGCATTGTCACTACCTATTTATGTCTCATCCTCTTAGTGTTCTCCTGAGGTAAACCCAAACAAACAAAACAAACAACTCAACAAGCAGCCTAAAAAAGTTCCCAGCTGATAAAGCATAGGGGCGGAGCTTGTTGGGTTGAGGTGCAGAAGGACGACCTCCTAATGCATCATTATATTATGAATGGTATCAATGCCTTCCTGGACTTGGGGTAGTCTTCAAATTTCTGAAGGTACCACCTAAAGAAAGACAGGAGGACATCCATTTGTTGCCACAGTAATACAGGAATAGTTCACCTCAAAATCTTTCTTTTTGATTCCTACCTGTGGTGAGCGACAGCTCTACTGGCCAGAACACTGAAGGTGAAGATGGAAAACGATACGCTGTGGACGGAATGAGCCGCCAGGGCAAACCCTCCCCATTCAATTATCTCTCCAAAGAAGTTAGCTCCGGACACATACTCAAACAGACCACCTACACAGAGAACGTCATAGAAAAAGTCAGGGTAGACCTTGTAGCACTGAAATAACAGCAACACTATGGCACCTGTATATACATTAAGTGTGATAAACAGAAACCAGGACATTTTATGGTATAATTTGAAATAAATGCAAAATTACAGCCCCAATATGACTAATTAGGTTCTGACTGTATTCTATGTTGTTCTGTATTCTGTAATTTCTTCTAATTATTGTGGCCATTTTGCTGCTGTTTAGAAGTAGCTTGCAATGGTTAATTGTGAAGATTTTTTTCTGCACATTCTGGATAATTGGTTAATTGAACCCTTGACATATACAACATTTAAAGTAATACTAATAGTTTTAAGGTAATAGAAAGGGTCCTGCACATTTCAAATGTTTTATTTATCGTTATACTTACTTTTCTTTAAATGTATTGTTAAATGCCTTCCCAATTCCCATAGTTTCCAGCTAATCCCTAATTATCACTAATCCACAGTAAAGCATTTCAATAAAGACATTATTGGAAAAAGAATGAAAACATAACCTTCTCTACCAATTTACATTTTTTCAGGTCTTTGTAAAGTATCTGGTGAAAATGTAGCATTATGTCAGATCCATTCTCAACATCTCCATGGTTGACCTAAATTTTGAGTGTTGAGGTCATAAATATAACTGCTGAAGCATAAACAATAACATTCTTAAACACTGTACTCAAGCCCCTACATGGCTGCTGGGCTCCCTCTCTCTGCTTTCTTCCTCTGTGCTTTCAACACAGACCGTATGAACACTACCTCCTTGCACCAACAAAATGCCCCTCTGGATTCCAGGAACACCTGCAGGTGACTAGATATGCATTCATTTTTTGTACTATACTTAAGGATTGCCTTTAGACAGTGAATAAGTTAACCGTATATTTTTCATCATCAAATTACTCTTTTGGTCTTTATATATTAACTTTGTTTTTTACCTGATGTATTATATTTCTCTGTTCATTAAATACACTATTTATTTATTGTGTGAACAAGGATACTTCTTGTACATTTGTGTCTTGATATATTATGCAAATGACACATTAAAACAGAATATGCTGTGGTAGAGCCGTGATGAGGTCTATTAGCTACAGATTGCAACAGAACCCAACCCAACCCTGAAGTCTGAATTCTGGACCCAAACAGAGCCTCAGGTACTCGGGTTCAAGTGGAACCCATGTAGACCTCTACTATGTCCTAATGGCTGTGTTTATCAGTTTTAGGAGTCTTAGGAGCCCAATAAACTGCCTCTTAAAAGAAACACAGCAATGAAAGAAGTCTCACCGAAATGGCTCACCAAAACGGATGAGAAAGGAAACTTGTCACATTATGCATTAATTTAGTAGGAAGTAGAAACCATTTAATCATAAGGGTTTTAAATGCATTTTTAATTAGGAATGCTGACAATGTTTCATTCCTCACAATACATCCTTTTTTAAAACATTAATGTTTTCTTGCTCAACACTTGAGCAGCTCCAGTCAAACTGACATTTCTCTCAAAACCCCAGGATGTAGATTAAGACAGGACAAGTATAAATGGCAAGACCTTACTCAACTGCTAAATAAATGACTGACATAGCAGATACAGATGACACAAAATTTACAGAAGGAGTGGTTTGCGCTTGTGAACATGAATACATAACCTGACCTTCCCAAGTAACACAAATCCTTTGTGAACATACAATCTAATTATAAGTCTGTAAAATGTTATGCATTCCTGTACCAAATTTGCCTTCTTCTGCAGTCTTATGTCTAAATCTGCAATGTATAAGGCTAACCACTGACAAAGACATCCATGATGACAAAGGCTATGGAAGAAAAAGTTAATTCAGTTAGCTGGGCTCCTGCTTTGTGATCCATTATCTAACAGCAGAGGTGGACAAAGTACTGAGTACAAGTACTTTTCTGAATAACTCTGAGTTCACAAGTTTTGGTAAGTTCCTAATTAAGAACAATATGATAAGGTAAAGGGAGTTTATATCGTAACATTGACCTATAAAACGAATATTAAAGAGTAAAGAAAATATAAATCATTGTCACCAGTAAGATATGAACACCCTTTACCTGAATTTGGGTTTTCAGAGACTTCCCAAAACTTGTGAACTCAGAGTTACTCAAAGAAGTACTTGTACTAAGTACTTTGTCCACCTCTGTCTAACAGAGGTTTAACTTGACAAAGGATTTTGTACCAGCACATTTGGTGATGTTTAGTTAATTGACCAGAATAAAGACAACTAAAGAATTTAGTTTGCTTACATTCTGTTATAATCATTTATTTTAATCACAGTTACTGTTTCCTTGCTCGAACCGACAGCAGTACATATGAAGTCCTGACTTCCACCCTTCACACTGCGATGGCAGGTGTGACCTTTAAAAATCCTCTAAAAAACTACCTCGGGAGTTCGCGTGAAATGTAGCGGCTATTCAAGAAAGACCCGCAAAGTTTACACACTACAAATTTCTCGTCCCAAACTTTTCATGAGAGGTTTAGTATATGTAGCTGAATGCTCTCATAATGTAAACACACCCCATGGTACTGTTCTCTAGGCAGGGATAGCTTGATTCCCTCAGCCCTTCCCCTTGGCCTCTCCACCTCTACTCTCTGGAGCAGTGGCTATGACTCACTCCCCCCAGTGAGTCAGGGATCAGTTGGTGCAGAGCTTGTGACCCTGCAGTCAGAGGGCAAATGCACTAGATTCTGAGGCCATTTATTTGCCTCTTTGGGCATAATAAAATATTTTTCTTAGCAGATGCTCTTTCTCTTGCAGAAGCAGCTCAATTTAACTGTCTTAATCAAGGAAAAACACCAGAATTTTCTTCTTGCTGGAATGGAGATTTGACCTACTGTAGCAATAGTTTCATTACTGGTGAGATTGTCCAGTCATTAATCAAATTGCAGATTATTCTGTATTTTGACTCAGTCGGGTATTGCATAGTAGGTGTCTAAGGTGTTTCAGGACCACTACTTTAATTGAAAACTTCCAGACGGAGGTTTTAACTGACCAGCACTCACCTTTAGGTATCTTATAGCCAATCTCTCCAGGCTTCCGTAGAGTCCTCAGGATATGGTCAGAGTGAATGTTGACCAACCAACCCACCAACCACAGCAAAGATCCTTGAAATCAACCAATAGAAAACCTCATATGAAATGACTGTGTTTATAAACCAATCAATTAGGTAGCTAAAATGGATAGTTAAGTTTATTATTTTTGGATAGCATACATGTCATAACACTAGAATGACCCGAGGTAATGCATAAACAAATTCTAACTATATTAACAAGAATAGCGGTGTAATTTGTGGATGTGTGGTTAATTGGATTAATGTTTGATGAACATTAGCAGAGTATTCTACCTGTGATGAAGCAGGGGCTGGTAACCCAATCAGCCGGGTAGTCTGCATAGTGGCTCAGGTATCTGACCTGCATGTAGCCATTATAGACGCAAAAAACAAAGGCCAGGGCAAACGATGCAAATGGTGTAGATTTCCCTCCACGAATTAAAAATGGATAGATGAGAGATCTAGAATTAGAGAAAAAAGCTAATCAAACAATTATTTTACCACCAGAAGTCTTGGAAGTTTTTCTTGGCTGTGAATGAACTGCATTTTAGTTACACATTAAAGGAGTTAGCAATCCACTGCATTTCAGCTTTACAATATGTAACAGGCTATGAATGCACTGCATTTCAGCTTTATAATATGTAACAGGCTATGAATGCACTGCATTTCAGCATTCAAGAGGCTTGGGATGCACTGCAGTTCAGTACAACATTGGCAGTGCAATATTGTCCAATACTGTACTTTATATGAGATACCCATTAACAATTCAAAATGTAGTGATTGTCTACTGCACAGAACACTGGATTACACATGGCAAGTTGGAGCTATTCCCAGATTTGTTACACCTGACAAACCGCCTCATATCTCCAGAAGTGTAAGGCTTGACACAATTGGTATGGGGAATCAGACAATCTTGATAAATGTATTTCATAGATAGTGAGCAAACAATGAATTAATATAAGCCAGGTCAACTAACTGAAAAAACAAGGTGGGGTTTGTTAAAAGATGTTACTGATTAGACTAACGTTGAAGAGCACAATCAAGTACAATCAATTGTATCACAATATCAATTGTACTGACAATAACAGCCCTGTCGAAGTGTGCTAACAACGTATGCAACATTTGAGGCGAAAAATGCATCCTGAACAAGGTTTTACCTTTGAACATAATGACAGAAGTACATGGCCAGCAGTAACCGATTGGCAAGATTAGTGGTTTTCGAAGCAGAAGTCCACAGCACAAGGCACAGCGGCACCAGAAACGCGGGTAGTTCCTGGACAAACCATGCGAATTTGACGTCAACGGGAAATCCATACCTGCTTGTTGCATATCTGCCATAGGGGACATTCTCAAAAAGCAAAGTTACGAATGTGCAAGCAGCCATGAAAATCATGATGTACGCAAGCCTGTCCAAAATATACAACTCTTCTGCCTCGGAGGCAAAAAGCTTTGAAAAAATAACGTCCATATTCAAGAGATTATAGCTGCAAATGTTTTACAGTGCAAAATTTCACCAAGTAATGTGGAATTCTATCGCCAGAAACAACAGTCAATTGAGATTGTTCCATCGTCCAATCAAAATGAAGGCTAATAAACCCTTTTCAGCCAATAGTAAATTTATACAATCAGAGAGGGTCTTCTTTTTACAAAAAATATCTGATACATGTGTTTTTTATTTTATTTTTTTAAATTAAAGAATTTACAAGCGTAAACATACAATGTCTCATAGAGGATGTACAATCAAACAAATGCACACAAGAGGAATAATAACCTTAAATATCTGATACATGTACACACCATGGGTACACACATGTTCCTGAGGCTGGGAGAAGAAGGGTCATAGGTCAATTCTAGAGTATTTTCAGGAGAAACCATTACATTGTGCTGAAAAATATTAATATTACAATAATTAAATGACATACGTTGGTGCATTTGTACTAATGAATTGTTCTTGCAGTAATGGAAAATAATTAAATAGGTCGCTAACTTGGTCAAGCATTATTTAAAAACGAATGTATAAGTGCATTAAGCATTACCGACATACTTATTGAACAAAACGGAAACAGATTTTGGTGTGTTAAATTTAGCTAAAATGTTGCAGTAAAATAGGCTACATAGACATAATATAGTTCAAACCTCAGGCGAATACATGGCCACCCATAAACGGGGGTCCTGTCTCACATGGGCAGGCAGTGTGCAAATATATGTGTGCGTCAGACTCAGAACCTATGCTCAGAACCAACACATAAGTGCATTCTAGCCAGTATCTTATTCACGCAGTCTGTAGTACGTTTAGCTAGTTACCAGAAAACCATTATTTGCAGATTCATTTACAGAGGTGCTTGTGTTTCCAACATGGGGAAGAGAAGTCGACAGAGAAAGAAGGAGCACCAAAAGAATAGCAAGCCAGGCGGAAGGGATAGTAGAGACAATGCTGTATGTTATCACCATAGCTACACTAGCTTAGCTGGCTAAGTTTAGCGTGCGTTTAACTAACTAACCCAAGATTACTGAATTTCCCGTCGCTTCGATTACATTCCCTAACTAGCTAATGACTCTCATCATGACTGGTTGGCATGCTTAAATGTTGATTGTGTTTTAGTCACAGATTTAGTCACTGTCTTATTGTCATTCATTGACATGTCATACATTTGGCAATATAGCTACAGCACATTCAGACCTGTCACTGGGTGAATTGTAATGTGACAATGGGGTTCAGATCTCTTTCTGAAGCTTCATTACAGAAACGAATCTTTTCACACTTCCTCTACCCCTCATCTATTTCTGCCTCCAAACCCTTACTGTTGCCTTTCTCTTACCCCTTCCGCCATGCAGGGCTGGGGTGCAGGCTACGCAGACATCGTCAAAGAGAACAAGCTGTTTGAGGATTACTACAAGGAGCTCGGTCTGGTGCCTGAGGGGGAGTTTGACCAGTTCATGGAGGCTATGAGAGAACCACTGCCAGCCACCATCCGCATCACTGGATACAAAAGGTACGTCGGAACTAAATTCAATTCCATGGCAATGATCTGCGGTTGTTCTTGACGCCTGCAGGTCCCAAATGATATGACGGCGAATTACGTTCTGGATATCCATTGTGTTGTTTTTCTTAAAGCCATGCCAAGGAGATCCTCCATTGTCTGAAGAACAAATACTTCAAGGAGATCCAGGAGGTAGAGATTGATGGGCAGAAGATTGAGGCTCCTCAGCCTCTGAGCTGGTAGGAACACCCATACTCAAACACACGCAAACAAACCACCAAAACATTACATTTACAAACATTTCTAGATGTTCTTCGTCCAGGTACCCAGATGAGCTAGCGTGGCACACCAACATGAGCAGAAAGATCTTGAGGAAGTCTCCACTCCTGGAGAAGTTCCATCAGTTCCTGGTCAGCGAGACTGAGTCGGTGAGCACAAGTCTAACAATGATATCGAAATAAAAGAATACTGCTTTTTTTCCAAATCTTACACTTATATTTAAGCAGTTTAGCAGATGCTCTGAGCGACTTACAGTAAGTACTTCCCCCTCTAGCACCATAGAGTGAAGTGCCTTGCCCAAGGGCACAACGACATCTGGCACAGTCAGGAATCAAACCGGCAACCTTACGACTATGAGTCTGACTCCGTAACCACTGAGCCATCTGATGCCCCTATTATAAAAAAGGAACCCTTTTACCTTGATATTCTAGGGCTTAATGTGTGTTTGGCTAGCCAACCCAATTGTTCATTGTGTAATGGCACCTGAATCAGTTGGCAGTGTGGCTGAGTTTGATAGTGGCGTTTCTGTCCCTTGGTCCCAACAGGGTAATATTAGCAGACAGGAGGCCGTCAGCATGATCCCTCCTCTACTGATGAAGATCGAGCCTCACCATAAGGTAAACAGCAGTCTGGCCATAGGCCCTCAGCCTGGGAACATCACAGTGTAACAGTGTGTATTCCCGTGGGTAGATTCTGGACATGTGTGCTGCTCCGGGATCTAAGACAGCCCAGCTGATAGAGATGCTGCACTCTGATATGGATATACCCTTCCCAGGTAATGCTGATAATGTCTACAGGCTAAAAGCTGAATGCAACAGTTAAAGGCAGTACATTAACAAAGCATTTAAATGCTGAATAAGCCCTCTTTGGTCTGGTCTTTTTTCCCTGGTCTGGTCTGTCCTCCAGAGGGTTTTGTGATTGCCAACGATGTGGAGAACAAGCGTTGCTACCTGCTGGTGCACCAGGCTAAGAGGCTGAACAGCCCCTGTATCATGGTGGTGAATCACGACGCCTCCTGCATCCCCAGTCTGCAGGTAGACGTTGGGGACGGACAGAAGGGCACACTCTTCTACGACCGTATCCTCTGTGACGTACCCTGCAGGTAAGCGGAAGTGTAATGGTGAGCTCCAGTTACGCGGCCTCGTTGAAATGACCTAGCTCACTCACAAATGCACAGTTCTAACAAGTTCTTGTTTAAAAGGGAGGTTAATTTGTGTCAGACTTATAACCTCTGATCACGCGCCCAAACAATTGAGGTTCATCTGTGTAGCAGGTTGTTGGGGGCAGAAGATGTACTGCTGTCTCTGTTTTAATTGGCCTTTTTAGTGGGATCTTCAGTCCTTTTCTTCTAAACCAATGATTGAGGTTATAGGTGGTGGCTCTCAGCTAGGAAGAGTTCAATTGGTTGATCTGTTGAATGTAGTGACTAACCAGGTTATTGGCAGCCGGGGAGGTGAAAGTTTAGAGAAGTGGTAGAGGAAGTGGACAGAAATCCTTGAGGTTTGCCATTCAACTCTGAAATCAAGATATGATTTACACTCACCTAAATGATTATTAGGAACACCCGTTCAATTTCTCATTAATGCAAGTATCTACTCAACCAATCACATGGCAGTTACTTCAATGCATTTAGGGGTGTGGTCCTGGTCAAGACAATCTCATGAACTCCAAACTGAATGTCAGAATGGGAAAGAAAGGTGATTTAAGCAATTAAGAGCGTGGCATGGTTGTTGGTGCCAGACGGGCCGGTCTGAGTATTTCACAATCTGCTCAGTTACTGGGATTTTCACGCACAACCATTTCTAGGGTTTACGAAGAATGGTGTGAAAAGGGAAAAACATCCAGTATGCGGCAGTTCTGTGGGCAAAAATGCCTTGTTGATGCTAGAGGTCAGAGGAAAATGGGCCGACTGCTTCAAGCTGATGAAGGGCAACTTTGACTGAAATAATCACTTGTTACAACCGAGATATGCAGCAAAGCATTTGTGAAGCCACAAGACGCACAACCTTGAGGTGGATGGGCTACAACAGCAGAAGACCCCACCGGGTACTACTCATCTCCACTACAAATAGGAAAAAGAGGCTACAATTTGCAAGAGCACACCAAAATTGGACAGTTGAAGACTGGAAAAATGTTGCCAGGTCTGATGAGCCTCGATTTCTGTTGAGACATTCAGATCATTTTGGCGTAAACAGAATGAGAACATGGATCCATCATGCCTTGTTACCACTGTGCAGCCTGGTGGTGGTGGTGTAATGGTTTAGGGGATGTTTTCTTGGCACACTTTAGGCCCCTTAGTGCCAATTGGCATCGTTTAAATGCCACAGCCTAACTGAGCATTGTTTCTGACCATGTCCATCCTTTTATGGCCACCATGTACCCATCCTCTGATGGCTACTTCCAGCAGGAAAATGCACCATGTCACAAAGCTCGAATCATTTCAAATTGGTTTCTTGAACTAGGGATGGGACGATTACCGGTTTCACGGTAAACCACAATAAAATGTCCGTACGGTTAGTATTACCGTTTAAAATTTAATTTTCATTAAAACCGTCTTTGATTACCGTGATTTTGAAAACTCGCGGTAAATCCTGTCCAGCCAGAATCAGTCTGACGCAGGTGCGCGCATGAAACTTTGTGTTTTGCATGAGAAG
>JACXGM010007125.1:0-22525 GCA_016801145.1 Umbra pygmaea | reverse complement strand
GGATGCATAAAACATTTTTTTATTCATTAATTTGATCCAAGATATATAATTATGTAGCCTATATATTCTTCTATGACAAATAATAACACTTTTTCCCATTTCCATAACACTTTGCAACCTTATGCAAATGGATATAGCTAGACCAGATCTAGCCCTAATTTTTCTATTCTAATAACTTACTGTATACCAAGAACCAATTTTAGACAATCAATCAAGTTTGAGATGTTAGCTTGTATAATTAGGTTAGTTGGCCGGCCTGTTGGCAAGGTTAGTATACTTGAGTAAAAGTGAGCAATTTCTAGATGTGACGAATAATTATGACAGGTTTTAGATGTAGGCATGTCTCAGCACGAGTGTGTGAAGGCAAGCCCTTTACTCATACATATGTCTATTACCCACAAGTTGATATTAAAAGGTACTTTCTTTATTTTTTTGGAATAAGTAGAATATGAATCAAATGTGGTGATTTGTTAACGCACACTATTCTTATTTGTATGTGTATCTTAAATCAAAAGGCAATGCTATTTTAGGTTGCTCTGAAATAGTGTTATAAAGCTATTAATAAGCTTGTTCCGTACCTAGTGAGTTGATCTGGGTTGAATAGAGATTTTGTAAAACGATAGATTTGAATAATACACTCAGAAGGCAGACTGAACGCACACAAACATAATCAGATGTGAACAAATTGGGCTCTGGGTCTTGCAGATTTTGAATTGTTCAGATGGGACAGCTGTGTGTGGTTTGGGTCACCCAGGTGCTCAATGGTGGTGTCTGGACCCACAGAAGTCTGCCCGGGGAGAGGGATACACAGGTGCTTTGTGAACTCCTGATTGTAGCTTTGCCAAGATATTATCGGATGTCCATAGAGAGGAGGGTATGGTCATATAGCACACATGTTCTACGCTACTTGCAGATGAGGGAAGCAACACCCCTTCACAAAAATGTCCTATTGACTATGGCAGTGTAAGTTAAATATATAATATCTTTAATGGAATCCATATGTTCTAAAGTGACTGTTTTCTCTCTCACTTTTTTCCTTTCTTCTGAAATTTACACTTTAGCCTGAGCTAAAAGGTATCATATTTTTAGAAACATCCTGACATGGCAGGAAGGACTGGATGTTGGATGTTGATACTGTGTGAAAGGTCTGAAAGGAGTGTATAAGGCTTAAAGAAAACATAACACTAATTTATATGTTCTTATGAAGGTTTTGGCTAACAGATTGCTGTCCATGTTTAGAGTGATGCGGGGTGGGGGTAGGGTGTAAATAGCAATGTGTAACATTTAACACTTGTCTGACTGTTGCATTCTGCTCAAATTGATAAGAGATAGAAATAACAACACCTGTTATTGGTGTGCGTGCAAGAGTGTGAGCATGCATGCTTTTAAGAGAGAATATTTTCAACTATGGGGTCAACCATTCTCATTTCAGGAATCTCAGGGTATTCATTAAAATTCCATTTAAAAATATTATGGGTGTCTTTTTTCAGTGATATTCATTCTCCAAATGAATTGCATCTATTCACTTCTTTACAGGGAAAGCGCCAGAACGAATCAGTTAGACTGGCAGTTCATTTCTTCAGGGGGGGGGGTTCTTTCTATCTAACCCCTTTAACATGCCTGTGCTTGCATCATTTCAACCCTTTTCTATTTTTGTTTCTGATATTTGTAAGTCATGTCAATTAATTGCAGCAATACACTTTCTTCTAGTATGGCATACATATGACCAGTCATGACGTGATTATGTAATTAATAAGGGTGTCCAAAACAATTTTAATATAAGAAAAGTTCACTGTGCACCAGCTAATTTCTTTTAACTCACCAGTGGCTGAAACTCATTAGAGAAAGCTTCCGAGTGACCGAAACAAAACCCCTGTCTCACTTAAATGTTCTAATATACCGTATGTGATTTAGTTGATGAATTGCCATACTGTTTTGAGCCAGACAGCATCATATTTGTACATTGGCCACACATAGCGGGCCGCTGTTTCAAGCAATGGTATAGGGTATTTGAGATTGATGCGTATTCCTGTCTGTTTTCATCTCAATCAAATCAATGGTCTATTTTGAAATGTTTTAGGATTTGCAACAAGATGCGTGACAAATGAAACCCTAAAGCCGACCCACGGTGCAGGCCAGAATCATTAAATTAAATGGACTTGGAACCCAACCTTGGTGCATGCCGTTCTTATTGATTGACTCCACTGCAGCAGGTGGCTGTGTACCTGCCTGAGCCAGGAGAGGAGGTAAGAGGAGGTGGAGGGGAAGTGAGGAGGAGTAGGAGGAAGTGGGGGGGGGACAGCCTCCAGGAACCGTGGCCAAGGTGCGCTGTTGAAGTTCACACCACATGGTGATGGAGAGAGTGTCTGCTGGATGAAACATCAGAACGCATCATTGCTATGGCAGCAGCCAAACACGAGCGCTCATGCCAAGTGCCTTGGCACAACAATCCCAGAATCCTTCACAGCACAATGCAGCAGAGTGCAGCGCATTCCTTCTCTGGCGGAAGTTGGGTATTTGGATTACACACATTGGATTGTGATTGGCTGCTCTAACTCTGAGGGAGTAGAATGGTGTGGGGCAGGGTAGTAAAAGCCATCTAGGGTTCAGAGTAATCCAGCCAATCAAAAGTATTAAATGCACCAAGTGCATTTAGTCCATCCTTCTGTGCTGTCAAGGCAACCCCAGGATTGATTTAAAGTATGTACTGATTGATACATTTCAGCTTATATAAGCTTGATATTTGGTTGTTTCTTCAAATAATTGACAAAGGATTGATTTCCATGTAAGATATGATCTCTCTAGCAGTATCGAAAATGATCTTCTATTAGAACATTTGTATCACTATACACTCTGAAGAATATCGTCACATTTGACTAGTCAAGATTAGATAAACTTAACTTAAAGGGGTTTCAAAGAGGGGTTTTTGTGGCAGAGGAGGGCATCACAGCATCTTCATGAAGAATGTTGTCAAAATCCAAGATGTGTTGTCGCATGTGTTAGTTCAAACTGTTAAAATGTGCTGCAGCTGGCTGCTGAATCTAATACTTTTACAGCAATGTACTGCTCTGTTTACTGACACCAAGTCAGAACACTGTGGAAAGTGCAGGGCCATCACTAGAGGAAAAGTGGCCTGTTTGGGGCCCACTACTGTGTGGGTTCCTATATTTCAGTATTCATTATTTGTCAAATGAATAACAGTTTGAAACAGAGAAAATGCAGTTCTTGATTAATGTAGCATTTGCATTTACTGAATTAACTTGTCTCCAGGCCCCCCTCCACCCTGTGTAATAAATTATTTGTTCCAAATGCACACCAAGGCCAGGGAAGAAAAAACTATTCTCACACAGTCTCAGTCTTAAATCGGGGCATGTGTATTCAGTTAGCAATGCTTGAGATCTAGAAACATGTCTTAGACATCAATCAGCTATCACATTATCCTGTTAAACCTTTAAATGTTTTGCAAGCAAGCAACAATATATGACAAATAACAGACATAATGGCTTTGGTCCAAACACAGCATCGATGTGCCCTCCATCACTTACTTTTGCTGTATGCCCTTGCGGCCATCTCTGCTGTCGGCCCAAACCATAGTCAAACAAGGAAACTGACAACGTAATCCTCTAAGCCCTCGTTTTCGATTGAATGGATGAAGGTACAATTCTGTTCACTCCAAGGGATGTCCCACGATTCCATTCGCAATCGTTCTATATCCATTCTGAAAAGATTTAATGTAAAAACGACAACAGTGAAGATGGCAACGCCTACATACAAATGTAAGTATAAAATCATGAAAGTATTTGAGTTAGCTTGACAAATCAGTCCAATGTACCAATGCACATAGCAAACAAGCATTTCTGCATTGTAATATATATTTTAAAATTATAGATGGTGATGCACCTTCCAATAAGTGTGGTGCATGTCAAGTCATATACTATTTTACTTTCTACCCATTTGTACTGCAAGTGTCAATTGTCAGATCATCGGAAGTGTCCACTTAATTTTAGGGCTCAGGGGACAGCTATGCTGTGTTCGGACCAGAGCATGTAAACGACTGCAACATCAAACATCAGCTGATTAGAGAGTTACCTCCATTATAACTAGCTCCGCTGATCTCAATGTGGAGACTTGATACATTAGTTTGTATACAACTCAAAATGTATGTTTTGTAGTGAATGTGACTATTACAGAGCCACACTGTAATAGAAAAACTGTAAAATAAAATGTCAAAGTACATGCAGTTACATTACAGATGGCATTTTCATGATTTTCAGTCTGTTCTCATGGCGATACGTAAAAAATCATACAAAACAAGAAATCTGTACACGTGTACATTTCTGGAGTCATAGAAACGTAAAGCCTCGCACGTTTACAAAATGTTAAAAAAGTACGTTTTCCTTAACCTTACCCTAGCCTTAACTTCACCTTACACTAAACTTAACTTCAATAACCTGGCATGTTATGCCTGAACTTAACGTTCCCTAAGTACTTTAAATTGTAACCGATTGGTCTATTGGAAATGTTCCGGTAGAACAGCAATTCGATACGGTTTTCCCACATATTGCCATGAGAACATGTAGTTATTTTAAATAATGTGTGTATTTATTTGAACAGATAATGTCAGTTATTTGGTGTTATAGGGTATGTCTGAAGACCTGTGGGTCAGGGAGAAGTGGTCTCTTATGTGACCACGGCAACAAAACACCAGCCAACTACAGCCCTACTCCTACAAGCATTTCTCAGCTTCAAGTCAACACACACACACATCTTACCAACACAACCCATGCACACACACATCGTGCCAATGCAACCCACGCACACACACATTGTACCAACTTCACGCACACACACAGACACTGTGGGCTCTGGAAGCAAGATTGTATCTGACGCATGGAAATCATACGCCAGAAGTGGCATGAAGTCACCTAACGTAAATGTGAAAGACATGGGCAAGCTGCATAAAACCAATTATTATTATTATTCCATTTGTATTATTGCACAAAATATTGATTTCTGAACTCTTCCTAAGTTAACAAATTAGTATTGTTTGAAAAGAAATATTAACATATTTTCTTGCATTATGCTAGGTCTGACAACACTGCATCTTTTTGTCATTTTTTTGTTAATGATTAGTTGTCATTTTCTGCAAACAAATTTTCCGAATTATAATATTTGTATTTGGGAGAAATTACGTCAGTAGTTTATGTAATAAAATACAAATGTTAATTTAATTAAAACACATACTTATCAATAATAGTAAAACCAGAAACACTGATTATTTTGCAGTGGTCTCTTAGTTTCTCCAGAGCTGTACGTATGTTGTATTATAATCTGTTGTGTTAATGGTGCGTTATGTATAATACTGATTTGGTGCCGTCTTACATACCTACACGTATGTTATGTTCACAAGATGCAAGCCTCCTTACTGTTCATGGAATTTGTAAACAAACAGCTGGAGGAAGGGCTTTCTCATATAGAGCTCCAATTCTGTGGAACGATCTGCCAATGTGAGAGATGCAGACTCAGTCTCAACATTTGAGTCTGTGCTGAAGACTCATCTCTTCAGTAAGTTCTATAGTATAGTGTAGTTTGGCCCAGTTGACTAAAAGAGACCGGTGGCACTGTTGATGAACCACCCATGCTGGCTTGCCTGGTAGGCTCCTCTTTCTCCACTGGGATATCCTCGCTCCATTGCCACACAGAGGCCGAGTAACTGGCCTGCTCATGTTGATCCATGATACACACTTGTAGGATGGGAGTACACTGTGTGGACTATAATCAACCCTCCTCATGTTGGTTGCGGTCTGTTGGTATCCCTTTAGTGGTGTGGTCTTGGCAATGTGGGTGGGTCTGAATCATGCATGTTTTCTCCTGTATGAGATTTTCTTTGTGGAGGACCACATCTCCAGTCCCCCCACATCTCAGTCCCCAGATGTTACGCTGCAATAGTTTCCGGGGGACTAGGCTCATTCTGTCCGCTCAGTCCCCACCTAAGTTTCCTTGATATGAACGATAGTTTATATATTTATTTTTGGGGTCAAATTTGGATCGAGGCATGCCCACTCTAATGTTTCTGATGTCATGTTGATCCTAGGAGGACCCAAACCCTTGGAACATGCTTCAGGACCATGTAGCCTGATGACTCTTTCCTGTCCCCATCCTGTGCCCACCCCGCTGTGCTGGTGCCCACGTCACTGCTGTTAGTGATCACATTTACGCCTGGTGACTCGAACAGTACTTTTTTTAGAGAGTGTCCCATTGTCCCTGCCCAAGACTACCCCATTTTTTTGATTCTACACAAAGACTGTGGTCACAGTCCACCCAATCCTATCTCCACTTATGGACACTAATTGAAAACTGATAAACAATGTGACCAATACAATGGGCCTTGTAGTTCAGAAGAGGACTTGCTGCCCCCTTGAGTCCAGTCCCTCTCTAGGTTTCTTCCTAGGGTCCACCTACTTGGGAGTTGTTCCTAGCCACTGTGCATCACTTGTTGATGCTTGCTCTTGGGGGTTTTAAGCCAGGTTTCTCTCAAAGCACTTTGTGAAGACTGCTGTTGTAAAAAGAGCTTAATAAAATAAATTTGATTGATTGAATTTGATTTAATACAATTTTTATGGAAACTGACATTTATACTGAACAAAAATAGATGCAATATGGTAACAATTACCTTTCCTAAGATAAAGTTCAAACAGGAACATCAATCAATAATGTAGATAGGCCACAATCTATGGAATTCCCATGACTGGAACTACTGAAATGCATGATAAAAACGGGGCAGTACTCTGTACATGTTTATATTTTATATCAAAATGTCCACTAGGCTGATTATTTAATTATATATATTTTGGTTCAGTCATGTCAATTACGTATTCCTTATAGGAATTGTAACTTAGAATTTTTTTTTAAATTGTTGTGTTTATATTTTTGCAAACACAACAATTAAGCAGTGTGTTCAGTATAGTTTTAGCTTGGAATAGGTTTTAGCTTGGAATAGGTACATTTTGTTTAAATATTAATGTTGTCTATACTTGGGGCTGTGGGGTAGGCATATATTTTTTCAAAGCACACAGGATTCCTCGTCAAGTGTATTTAGTATTTAATATTAGCCGTGATGAGACGGGCCAGACACACAATCCACAAACAAACACTCACTCACTGTTACTACACTTTTGACACACACTGTCACTACACATTCATTACACACTCTGTCGCTGACACACTGCAGCTGGCCACTCCTTATCCAAGCTGCTTAACACCTCCTAACACCTCCTAACACCCCCTAACACTAATGGTGACAGTACAGCTGTAGCATTTCTGTTTATGAACTGGTCTGTGAACATTATGCCACTGGATGGTAACACAGGGTTCTTCTAATGATGAGTAAATAAGTCCTAAGGCTTACTCACCCTCCATCTCACACACACACACACACACACACACACACACACAGGTGCATGTGTAGTCGAAGGAGGTGGGCGGGCGGTGGTGGTAAACAACACTATGTTGTGCGGTGACCTGTTGATCCGCTGTACCTGTAGTTATGTGTCATCTCTTTCTGTCTCCACAAGGCTCGTTAACTTCGACTTAGTCATGGAGTCTGGGGAATGCAGCACATCATCACATCCTCTACATATTTACTGGTTGCCTATACGAACGTGTGCACTGGCATTGCTCAAACGATGCTAACTTTGTTCACACACACATTCACAGAATGTGCCAGTCATCCTGGCTGTTTACTGCCCTTCATTCCTCTCCTGCCACAGAAACACAGTCTACGGTTCACACTGATGCAGCCTCGCTGGAATCAAGGGGGGGTTAAGTGCAGGACCCTCCAACAAAATACATAACATCTTCGCTATTGTTTTTAGAAAAACTCCTGCTGCAATTACCCCCTGGTCATTGCTCTCCTGCCAAATGATAGTGTTACTTTGACAATATCCTGACGGAAAAATAAACCAAGCCTGTTCATACACATGAGGGCAGGGGGTGTTGCTATGAAAGGGGAGAGCGGAAGGCAGGAACAGGGGGAGAACGGATGAGGCGACTCCTACCTTGGGAGAGGGGATGAGGGGGGATGAGACGCTCTCCACTTTGGCCAGGGGCTGCTAAATAATGAATGGCTGGTGGAGGCGTTGGCAGTTTGAAATGTAAATGTGACGGTTGGAGGTGTGTGACGTGGCCGCTGGTGGCCCGGACTGAATGAGAGATGTGACTGGAATGAAGATGTGTCCTCTCTCACTCGGGCTCCCTTTCAATGTCTCTCACCCCCAAAACGGGTCTATATCAGGACAGAGAGGGAGGAGAGAGAGGAGGGACCATTATCACTGCTTTGACCTGAGATTTGCTTTCAAGTGCACAAAGGAGAGAACAAGAGAGAAGGATCGAGATGGAGAACAAGGGGGGACCAACAGACGAGTAATGTAGAGGCAAGAAAAAAATAGACGTACCAGTAGACAGCAGTAATATATACAGCTCTGGTATAATTAAGAGACCACAGCAAATTGTTCTTAAATCAACCACGTTGAAAATCTCTGGAATGTAATCAACAGTTAAACAGGAGGCACTGATCATTTTGCAGTGATCTCTTAATTTTTTCCAATATTGTTCCAATAGATATATTAAAAGGGCTTTATTGGCATGGGCAACATTTGTTTACATTGTCAAAGTGTGTGTGTATATATATATATATATATATATATATATATATATATATATATATATATATATATATACACATAGAAACAGGCCGTCACATGCAGATCTGGCAACCCAGGGAGGAGAGTTTGTGCTCACTCTGCCAACAGGGAGAAGTTGAGACAGAAGAACACACAGAAGAACACAATTTATACGGCAAATCTTTTTCCCTAAATTTAAAAACATGAACATATATCTTGAAATAAAAACTGAATGTGACAAAATGCAATATATTTTGGGAGAAAACGAATACTGTGCCATATTACCAGCAGAATATGTAGCTTCCTGCCATGACCATAAAGAGAGCCAGATCAATAACAACCAGCTTAGAACAATGATACCTGAACATGATCCTGTGTAAATATTCAGTTTTACCGTAATTGTGTGGTGATTGTTCATTACTATTTTGTTAATAACATTTGATATGTATTTCTGTTTGCTCTGGCAATGTCTGTATAAACACATCCCATGCCAATAAAGCTATTTGAATTTGAATATGAATTTGAGAGAGATAGAGGAAGAGAGAGAATGCGCGAGAGAGAGACCAAAATTTAGCAGAATTAGGCAGATACCCACTGATAATTAACATTCAAAAGAGAATACTCAAATGTTTTAACCACCTGAAATCCAGCCCCCAAGACACTATTTACTCCAAAGCCCTCCAAACTCAAGAGCTGAGCCCAGAAAAGAGTCCCATGTCAGTTCGTGGCAAACTGCCCCATCTCAGAGACTGCCTGAGCAACCTCACAACAACACTGCCTGTCAGGGTTCTGAGGAGAAGACCCAAAAGCAGACCAGACAACGTAAGTACTAATTAAGTGATTTATTGAAGGAAGTGAAGGTTAGGGAAATGTTGCTGAGGAATGTGTATCTGGGTCGATGAAGAGGCAGATGGTGATGGCGGAGGGTCCAGTGCTCAGGTGCAGGAGGTGGGAATGGGGATTCCAGGCATCCAGGTGAGAAACAGGTGATCCTAGGCAGAGGTAGAAAAATGGAATTACTGGTCAGACAGAACAGAGGCAGAACAGAGCTTGAGCAGAAATTTTGAGGCTTGTTTCGCATGAAGCACATACTAATGTGACTAACGATCCAGCGGTGAGTGGATCTCAGGTCCTTCCTTATATAGGGGTGACAGAAACCAGGAACAGGTGTGGTGACAGGTGAGGGCAGTTAGATGGCAGGTACAGAAATGGGTGGCCCCACCCACTCCTTCTGGAACAGGCAACACAAGACAGGACAGAACACAGAAACAGGACTCAGGGAGCCGGGGTCATGACACTGCCTTTCAAACACCAATCAGAGTCAAGCAAATTATAGCACAGTGCAAAGAAACCTTTCTGCAACATTGGAAAGAAGAAACTAAAAGCCAAAGCAGACCAGAATGTTATCTGACCCTAAAAAAGAATATAGGCCCTATCTTGCACCCGGCGCAATGCTGCGCAAAGCCCGAACGCAAGTGTCTTTGTTAGTTTAAGACCAACGCAGTTGTCAATTTCATGTCCAGTGCCTGCGTTGTTTAAATAGCAAATGCATCTGTGCCTATCTTTGCGCCCATGGGAGGGCTGGTCTATCAGGGAGGTGTGTTCAGGATAATTCTTGGCCTAGTGCTATCTTGATGCATCGGTAAATGATTGCGCCATTGACCAAGATAAACCTGGTCTTAAGTCAATGGCGCAGCACGTCATTGTTATTTTAACAGCAAATTAGTCAAATGCACCTAGGCGTATGCACAGCGTGCACATTGTGCTGGTTACACACACAGGGAAGCACAGCAGCACACAAACATGTAAAAGATTAAAAATCAAAATATTACAGTGCAAATCCGCCATTATAATAGCAATGCACCAAGGTACAAACGTGTCTGGGAATGGAAGATGAATCTCTGATTGGTTTATTGCATGTTACGCCCAAAACACACCTTTGAATTAATGAAGACACTTAGTTCAACCGTTTTGAACCATGCGCCCAGCGCATGGACCCTTTTTTCCGCCGTCAAACTAGCAAAAGTGGATTTGGACACGCTTAAAGCGCACTTGCGCCATGCGCTTAACGCTGTGCGCTTTGATCGTTACAATAGGGCCCAGAGGGTTTTTTGAGTTTTTGGTCACCCTTTATTATGGACACAATATATTAAATGTGACACCATGAACCAGTAAAATCACATATATTATACATTGGTTCATTGGATGAACAGAAAATGTGCAATACGCATCAAAACGAAATTAGAAAGATAAACAGATTTGTGCACCCCAACAAAAATATCACATCCATATTTAGTTGAGCATCCTTTAGCAGAAATAACAGCCTCTAGATGCTTCCTATTGCCTGCAATGAGTGTCTGGATTCTACATGAAGGTATTTGGACCATTCCTCCTCGCAAAACATCTCCAGTTCAGTTAGGTTTGATGGTTGCCGAGCATGGACAGCCCGCTTCAAATCACCCCACAGATTTTCAATGATATTTAGGTCTGGGAACTGGGATGGGCATTCCAGAAAATTGTACTTGTTCCTCTGCATAAATGCCAGAGTAGAATTTGAGCAGTGTTTTGGGTCATTGTCTTGTTGAAATTTCCAGCCCCAGCGTAACTTCAACTTTGTGACTGATTCTTCTACATTATTCTCAAGTACCTGCTGATATTGAATGGAATCCATGCAACCCTCAACTTTAACAAGATTCCCAGTACCGGCACTGGCCACTCAGCCCAACAGCATGATGGAACCTCCACCAAATTTTACTGTGGGTAGCAAGTGTTTGTCTTGCAACGCTGTGTTCTTTCGCTGCCATGTATAACACCCCTTGTCATGACCAAATAACTCCATCTTTGTTTCATCAGTCCACAGCACCATCTTCCGAAATGAAGCTGGCTTGTCCAAATGTGCATTTGTATACCGCAAGCGACTCTATTTGTGGCGTGTGTGCAGAAAAGGCTTCTTCCGCATCACTCTCCCGTACAGCTTCTCCTTGTGCAAAGTGCGCACTGAATTGTTGAACAATGCACAGTGACACTATCTGCAGCAAGATGATGTTGTACGTCTTTGGAGGTGGTCTGTGGGCTGTTTTTGACCATTCTCACCATCCTTCGCATTTGTCTCTCCGATATTTTACTTGGCCCGCCACTTCTTGCCTTAACAAGAACTGTGCCTGTGGTCTTCCATTTCCTCATTATGTTCCTCACAGTGGACACTGACAGCTTAAATCTCTGGAATAGCATTTTATAGCCTTCCCCGAAAGCATATTGTTGAACATTTCATTTTGATGTATATTGCACATTTTCTGTTAATCCAATGAACCTCATTTCACTACCAAAATATTACTGTGTCCTTCAGTTATTTGATAGATCAAAATTAATTTGCTGATCCAAACACTCAAGGGTGCCTAAACTTTTGCATATGAATTATATATATATGTATAGATATAGATATATATATATATATATATATATATAGAGAGAGAGAGAGAGAGAGAGAGAGAGAGAGAGAGAGAGAGAGAGAGAGAGAGAGAGAGAGAGAGAAAGAGAGAGAAAGAGAGAGAAAGAGAGAGAGAAAGAGAAAAGGAGGAAAGGTGGATAGGGATCGAAAGCAAGATAGAGAGTACAAGAGGGAGGGTGAGCGAGAGAGAGAGAGAGAGCACAAAAGAGAGAGAGCAAGAGAGAGAAAGTGGTTGGGCGCTGATGGGCTCCTTCCTTCAGATAAATCTCACATAAAGCAGTAAATTCCACCACATTTCATGCATGTCAACCAGGGCCAGTAAAAGGCTGCCATCTCTTCAGAAGCAGACCCTTGGGGCTAAGGGCTGAGGTGACTGTGAAGGGCGACTCTTCCCCCCTTCCTACACTCTCCTCTACAAATGGGGAACCTTCTTGTTGCTGAGTCCAGGGGCACCCTCATATCCCAGATAATCTTGCAGTAGGAGCTGCAGGATAGCCAGGCCAAACTCCCATTCTTAATTTTCTCAGAAATTCATCAGACTGAGAAGCAATGCTCCTAAGAAAAAGAGAGGGAAATAAAGAGGAAGGACAGTGGAGAAGGAAGGAGAAAGGAGAGAGAAAGAGGCTGAAGAAAAAATGTACACAAGTTACACAAGGAGTTGAAAACATGAGTCGTAAAAATTAGGACATTATCCCTCATACACTATTGAGCTAGAACAAGATCTTGAACATGATGGTGAACCGTATCTACAACAGTATCTAGAGCATGATGTTGAACAGTATCTACACCAGTATCTAGAACATGATGTTAAACAATATCTACATCAATTTCTGAACATGATGTTGAACAGTAACTACAACAGTATCTAGAACACGATGTCTAAAACATGATGTTAAACAATATCTACAACAGCGTCTGAACATGATGTTGAACAGTATCAACAACAGTACCTAGAACATGATGTTAAACATTGTCTACAACAGTTTCTAAAACATGATGTTGAACAGTATCTACAACAGATTTTAGAACACGATGTAGTACATCATCTACAACAGCATATGAACATGATGTTGAACAGTATCTACTAAAGCTGTAATGGTACACAGTTACGTAATCTTACCATACGGCACGGGGTTCTATTTGAAGGTTGGCACCCGAATACATACAGTAGAATATTAAATTATAAATGGCTAGCAACTGTATTTTTAATACTTCTTCATAATACTTCTTCATAGTCATTATAATCATTGTTGGCACTTTTACATATTTATGAGGATAACACGAGAAGGAAACCTAGACTTGCAATGGTAATGTTGTGATGAATCATTATAGAAATTTCTTCCACTTCATCTACAGACAAAACTAGACTAATGTTGCTAAACGTCAGTTCTGCCTGTGATTTTTAGCTCAGATATGTACAGACAGCGTTTAAGATATCATGATGTGCACATTTCGTGAAACATTTCCTGTACGTGACGGGAACCAATTGTTTTGCTCATATGTGTTGCACCCTTGAAATAACTCAGTTAACTTCAGATTGTCTTGGTTCTTTTCAAATTTATACATGCCCTGTTTCAATTACAACAGAATGATTAAGAAAGGTTAGTTGAGTTCTAACCAGCTCAGAATCTCTGACACAACTAAAAACATTGATCTCGAACTCCACTCTCTCACTTTCAAAATCATGGAGACTTTTTCCCAAATATACATCCCAATTGAAAATCACTGTTCTTTACAGTCAATAAAGACTATAAAACATGCATTATATTAAATATGACTTTCCTTCAAACAAATTACTTGGTCTGGCTACATTAATATGTACCGTATGTTTAATTTCCAGGGCACAAAATATGGAAAGTATAAAATGGAGCCATGGGGCAATGCATGTGCAAACTGTGTGTTATAAAATAGTTTTCTAAAGGTTAGGTTCACTTCCAGGCTTCAAAAAGTGACTTTGTTTATAAAGTTGTTCAGTTGCAGAGGCAGTTGTGGAAACAAAAACAATTGCCTCCTCACTGTATTCAAGCAGCCCGATCAGCAGAATCTGACCAGGCCAAATAAATTACTAAAGCAGTAGGTATTTTTATAGCTGCGGATATGCGCCCATCTTTTGCCATCAACTAAAAACTGTTCTTAAATAACATTTTTCAGTCATTTCATGCACTGTACTGCAATATGCAGCATACCGTGACCCTCAAACCACAATACATACCGTACTGTGGGTTAGGCGTATCATTACTCTTCTAGTATCTACAAGTACAACAGTATCTAGAACATGATGTTGAACCATATTTTCAACAGTAACTAAAACATGAAGTGGAACAGTATATTTAACAATATCTTGGACATCATGTTGAAAGGTATTTCCAACAGTATTTAGAAGATGATGTTCAACAGTATCTACAACAGTATCTAGAACATGATGTTGAACAGTATCTACAACAGTAACTAGAACATGATGTTCAACATTATCCACATTAGTAACTACAACATCATGTTCAACACTATCTACAACAGTTTCTAGAACATGATGTTCAACAGTATCTACAACAGTATCTAGAACATGATGTTGAACAGTATCTACAACAGTAACTAGAACATGATGTTCAACAGTATCTACAACAGTAACTAGAACATGATGTTGAACAGTATCCACAACAGTAACTAGAACATGATGTTCATCAGTATCCACATTAGTAACTACAACATCATGTTCAACACTATCTACAACGGTTTCTAGAACATGATGTTCAACAGTATCTACAAAGGTATCTAGAACATGACATTGTACAGCATCTACAACAGTATCTAGAACATAATGTGAAGCAGTATCAAAAACAGAATCTTGAACATTATGTTGAACATTATCTACAACAGTTTATGAACATGATGATGAACAGTATCTACAACAGTAACTACAACATGATTTTGAACAGTATCTACAACAGTGTCTAGAACATAATGATGAACAGTATCTACAACAGTATCTAGATCATGATGTTGAACAATATCTACAACAGTATCTAGAACATGATGTTGAACCGTATCCACAACAGTATCTAAAACATGACGTTGAACAGTATATAGAACAGTAACTATAACCTCATGTTGAACAGTATCTACAACAGTATCTAGAACTTGATGTTGATCAGTATCTACAACAGTATCTACAACATGATATTGAACAAAATCTATAACAGTATATGGACATAATGTTGAACAGTATCTACAACAGTATGTGAACATGGTGTTGAACAGTATCTACAACAGTATATGAACATGATGTTGAACAGTATCTACAATAGTATTCTAGAACATGATGTTAAACAGTATCTACTACAGTATATAAACATAATGTTAAACAGTATCTACAACAGTATATGAACATAATGTTGAACGGTATCTACAACAGTAACTACAAAATTGTAACGCCCAGCCCAGGGCATTAAGTGTGAACTAATAATAATTTGTGTATTTCTATGTATTTGTGTTTGTTACTATTCAATGTATTACATGGTGGTATTAGTTTTCTGTTATATATGTGTAAATGTTCCTTTAAGGCATGTGACACCTCTCTCTAGTTTAGATGTGGCTAAGATAGGGTTTAGATTAGGTTAGGCGGGTATCTGGTGGATCTGATTAGTAATGACGGTCAGCTGTGAGTAAAGAGTTTGTTAGCTTTAGGTATAAATACGCTGTCCAATCTAGGGAGAGGTGTCGATCATTGTTCTATTCTCACGGGTATATTCTGTACTACGTTGGGTAGGCTGTCCGTGAGCTGCACATTCGTAGAGTAAATTGTGAGAAGTGAGTCCCTAGAAGTTTGGAAGTTTATGCATACGTTTACTTATATGTTTAAGCTATCAGTGTTCCGTGCCACTGTTAAAAGCATGTAAGTCATATATTTAATTAGGGCTGCAACAACGAATCGATGAAATCAATAAAAATAAATTCTTAAATTTGTTGGCAACAAATTCCATTACCGATTTGTTGAGTCTATGTTGCTGCTCGCTGTGTGCTGGAGCTACGTCAACTAAAGAAAGAAAAAAACCTTTTAAACTGTTGTACCGAAATCTTTAATATTATGGCAGGACTTTACTTTAAATTCAACAAAAAAGTTTTACATGCAAACTCTGGAAAACATAAATGGAATGGCACCAGAGCACGACCGTAATGAGGGCGAAGGGGACTGAACAGCAGAGTAAGTTACTACATAATAATAGCATGCTTTGCGTTTTTAAATGAGGAATTTTTCCTCCAACATCAGGTAGTACTTATATCCAAATAGCCAGTGTTTGGTCGCGATCCAGCTTAAAAGGTCAATTAAATCAAATCCACTTCAACGTTCACTTCAACATTGCATTGAAACATTGCATTACTTAACCAGCTGGCTAATAATTGTTGGTGGTAGAACAGACGCGGTAGAGCTAACGTTAATCTAGCAAGCTCATTAACACTACCAGCAGTGCTCAAGTAAACAAACATAAAGAGTTATCGTGCAAAACTAATTAAAACACAAAGCAGAACTTGCTATTACAGTAGTACAACATATGCTAACCTTGTACCATTTCGGGGGATACTAATTTGTTACTATTTCTAACATCTCAGGTCCGTCTAAACAAGGTAAAAAAATACCATATTTTGCACCTTACTAAAGAAATGAGCATATCTTTTGCACATGTTTTATAGCATATATTTATGTCTGTTATGTGTTAAAATTGTCATTTTGGAATAACATTTATTTTTTTAAATAAAGTTATGTAAATATTTGTTTGTCTGTTTATCTGATTCATTGATCAATCGAAGAAATAATCGACAGATTAATCGATTACCCAAATAATTGTTAGTTGCAGGCCTATATTTAATTCAGTTGTGCTCTCGCTTCAGGCATACCCTGCAACCTGCTGTACTCTGTATATTCCCGGACTGTTCTATTAAACCATAATTTCAAACAATTATCTTCTATCTGCATTCGGTCTCCCTCTCTCCACACCCATATTTGTGACAAACATGATGATGAACAGTATCTACAACAGAAAGTAGAACACCGGGATGGGTATAGAGTACTGAAACCTTTACTCAAGTAAAGGTAATGTTACTCATCCTAATATGTAAAAGTAAATCTACCATCTGATAAAATGACTCAAGTAGGACAAAAAGAGTACATGGTCAAAAACCAACAAGGAATTATAATTACTGTAATACTGTAATTCAAAGAGTGATTAAAGACTCAGTGTAGCTCACTTGGTAGGAGCATGATGATTTTCCTGTCAAGGTTGATTCCTACTGGGGTCCAGAGTGACTGATATTATCTAAATGTAAATACGTATTGATTGCTTAGGCGGATGTATCCCAGAGCTAGCACACCTGAATCAACTTGTTATGAAGCCTAGCTTGCTTGATTCAAGTATGCAAGATCAGGGTTAAACAATATTTTTAGATGGCTGGGGGTCCACAGGAGAGGATTTAAAAACAATGCACACATTCAAATTCTACACTGAGCAAAACATTTAGTATATTAACATGTGCATTGTTAAACTTACACAACTGTATACAGGGATGGGCAAAGATACATCCAAATATATATTTTTGTCATTTAGCAGATGCTTTTATTCAAAGCGACTTACACTAAGTACCGGGAAACGCCTTGGCACAGTCAGGAACCTAAACACTTTTTTGTTTCAATGTTGATGATTACCGCTTATAGCTCACTGGAAAAAAATATCTCAAAATATAAAAATAAAGAATTTGTAATGTGGAACTATTAGTGCACTCAATACTTGGTCGTGGCTCTTTTTGCACGAATAACTGCATCAATGTGGCGTGGCCTGGAGGCAATCAGCCTGTGGCTCTGCTGAGGTGTTATGAAAGCCTAGGATGCTTTGATGAGCTGCCTTTAGCTCGTCTGTATTGTTGGGTCTGGTGTCCCTCATTTTCCTCTTGAAAATTCCCCATATATTCTCTATGAGGTTCTGGTCAGGCGAGTTGGCTGGCCAATCAAGCACAGTGATACCATGTTCAGCAAACCAGTTAACAGTCATTTCGGCATCGTGGGCAGGTGCCAAGTCCTGCTGGAAAAGGAAATAAGCAGAGATCAGTGATGGCTCTTGATTCACTGACTCCAGCCTCAGTCCACTCTTGTGAAGCTCCACCAGTTCTTGAATTGAATTTGTCTGACAATCCTCTCAAAGCTCCGGTCATCCCTGTTGCTTGTGCACATTTTCCTACCAAACTTTTCCCTTCCAGTCAACTTTCCATAAATATGCTTTAATACAGCACTCTGTAAACATCCAGCCTTTTCAGCAATGACCTTCTGTGGCTAACCCTCCTCATGGAGGGTGTCGATGAGTGTCTTATGGACAACTGTCAAGTCCTCAGTCTTCCACATGATGGTGGTTGTGCAAATGAGAGATTAAAGACTCATTTGCAGGTGTTTTGAGTTAATTAGCTGATTAGAGCTTTTCTCAAGTCCACATTTCTGTATTACCAATTCTTTATTCTAATATTTTGAAATACTGGATTTTTTTTTACATGAGCTGTAAACCATATTCATCAAGATTTAAACTTGAATTAAATTACAGACAAATATGAACTTTTCCATGATATTGTACCTTTTTTAGATGCAATTGTATAATGCCCACACAGTCTTGTTCAATGGCAGATTTATTTTGGAATAGGCACCAATCAGAGAGAGCATTTTTATGCTGTCATCCTGTAGACTTCTCACAAAGTATCTACAGTATTTTTAAAATACATGTCACTGTTTAGTGGTGTAGAGAGAGAGGGGGATGCAACACGCAGGTAGAATGGGGGACGAACCAAAAATGATTTATTATAACAGTTCCAGGTAACATGTACAAATGCAGGTTGCAGGGTACGCCTCTCTTAGTGAGTGCAAAACGGAGTATTACATAAAGCTAACTACATGCTCTTTAACAGCGGCATGGACGCTGAATAGCTATACATAGAAACACTCTGTACGCAAATACTTCAAACTAAACAAGGGACTCACTTTTCACAACCCAACACGAGGTGGCTTCTGGAATGTCTTCAAATAAACATAACACACTCCCACAGGGAACCAATGATGACACCTCTTCCCCAGTTTGGCCTGCTTATATAGCAAGCTAACTAGCTAACCTAACACAGCTGACCTCAATTATCAATCAGATCTACACAATGGCAGTCCAACCTAAACTACACCCTATCCTAGCAGTGCGAAACTGGGAGAGAGGTGTCAGTCTTAAAGGGACATTACACATATTTAACCAAGAACAGAAACACCAGGCATATGCATTGAAATATACCACAAAATACTGAAATAACTAAACAAATATAGAAATAAACTAAACAATACATAAAAGTCCAGTCTCAGTTCAAGGTAACGCCAGCACTCCCTGGGCTAGCTGTTACAATACAAAATACAAAAGATTTATTTTATACAAAATTTAAAGCCAATATCATTCAGCCTATCAAATGCAAAATACTAAATTCTATTTTGTATTTAAAATACATATTTTAAATACATGTATCATAAATACTGCCCATCCCTGACTGTATATTAATTATTTTAATACTATCAAAATCATATCATTGCAAGTGTTTTTTATTTAATGTAAATGGAAAATAAACAGTTTTTTTTATTTAACACTGCACCACAGAAAGACTTGTTTAATTCATCAAACTGCAGACATTGGCCCTCATTTATGAAACTTGCGTAAGACCTAAAACAAGCGTATGACGGGTGTACGCCGATTCCTACGCAAGGCAAGGGATTTATCAATTTGAACATGATTGTAGGCTGCGATAAAATCTCACGTCTGGTCTGACTTCGTGTATGCAAATTCTCTAGTGTGACTAGCGGTGTTCATGGTATAACCACCCGGTTCAGTGAATTGTTGAACCGGCAACCATTGATGAATGTGTCTGCATCGCAACTACCCCATTATGCAAATGACATTTCAGAATTACAAATGTATTATATACAGCACATTGCTATTAAGCTGTTTATTTTTCCCTTTCACTTCGTGGTGGCCTTTAACATGTTTGCTGGGTTTCCAGTTGGGGCGAATTGGGCGATTGATTGTACTGCGTCTGTAGCCACCATCCATGAATGATTACAAATTTATCAATCACAAAAAACTGCTATACACACCAGAGCAGGCCTGTAAGATAATTATGGCATGCAGGGTTCTCCACGACATTGCGCTGGAGAACGGTGCCATTCAATGAAGATCAGAGGCCACATCAGCCACCATTGGGGGCTCTACGAAGGAGACAGGATCTTATTCTGAGCTTCTAATATAGTAAGTGCTATATTGGGTAAGAAAGCTACTTAAAAAATACAACATGGAATGTTTAGTGAAAATAATTCATTTATTTGAAATACACTTCAGGTTCTTGTTAATCGCTTTCAATGACTATAGCAGTAACCTCAGTCAACACGGCATTTTACTTTAACAATCGACGCCTGATTTTAAGCTTCGAAATAAAACCAAGCGGTTGGTCTGCAACTGAGACCTGAGCGTCTTTAATTTATCTCATAGAAAATCCTTTTTTTTGCCGGATTTCGCTTATCCATGTCATAAATTCTAAGGGCGAGGCCTCTAATCCATGCATATTTGTGGGCGTGTTATTTAAATTACGATTGTTTTCAACCGTCTGATTTATCAACAGCCGCTCAGTCGTACGATGGAATTGGAGTGATACGAAAGTTTTGTAAATTACACGTGAGTAAGATGATTTCTGCGCTCAGATCTACACTGGTTTCTACACACGTTTGATAAATGAGGGCCACTGTGTCCTCATTTGACTTATTACTTTCCAATCAGAATAGTATGCTGTTGTCACTCCCCTCCTGTTTAAATTACCACCTATCCCAGCAGCCCAACTTCTAACAAGAAAGTGTCAAATCTTTAAACTGAATAGGAGACATTTTTGTATATATAGATCTTACATTTTTGGTATGTACATACAGTATGTTGTTTATTGTAATTTGGGTTAAAGAAGTTTTGAACATATTTGTTGCGTACAAATAGAAGGCTAAGAGACAAAAAAAACCTGCAACCACTGGTCATACTGGCAAACATGCTTCAAATTGTATTTAGCGTTATATGACTATTCCACAAACTTATGACAATCATTAGTTTTGTCTCAAATACAGTTGTGTTCATAATAATAGCAATGATATTTCAACACTCATTTACTAGTAGGTGCAGTAGAGTAATAGAAAACCAACAGACCCAACAGGCACATGGATACTGCTGATTCTGTGTATTTGAATCATTAATTGAAAGGAGCATATTCAAAATAATAGCAGTGTGGAGTTCAAGCAGTGAGGTCAATCAATCTGTGAAAAAACAGGCATCAAACAGGTAGCCTTATTCAAGGACAAAGGCAACAATTTTTGTACTTGCTGGTTATAGTGCATTTCTCTATAAAATGGGTCATTCCAGACATTGTTCAGAAGAACAGCATACGCTGATTAAAAATTTGATTGGAGATAAAATGATCTTGAATGCTTTAAAATGGCAACCAAAACCAGAAAGAAGTGGAAGAAAACAGAAAACCACCATTCAAATGGATTGAAGAATAGCAAAAATGGCAAAGACTCAGCCAATAATCAGCTCCAGGGTGATAAAAGAAGATTTAAAGTTACCTGCGAGTACTGTAACAATTAAAAGATGCCTATGTGAAGCCAAGTTATCAGTAAGCCCACTCAAAGTCCCATTGTTGAAAAAACATGTGATGTGCTGAAGAGGTTACAATTTACACTGTGTACACTGTGAAGCAGGCACGTGCACAGGTAGGGCTCAACCTGTGCAGAGCACATGCCCTTTTTGTCCGAAGTGCCCTTTTTTTGGGTGGTGGTGTTTTTTTTCTTCTTCAATAAATCAATGCTATTTGTCACCCTTCTTAGAGACCCTTACGTCTTTCTGTCTGATTTACAAATATTTAGCCAATGGAATTTCCAAAAAAGAGCTTGTGTAAATCTTGTTCGCTTCGAAAACTGTCAGTAAACCTGATAAGTCCGCCCCCTCTATCTTGACTGAATGCACTACAGTCTTATACAATCTATGACTACAGTTCCCCAGCAGCCGCACATCAGTAGGCAGCTGATCGAAGTTTTGCAAAGGTAAACAAAGATCTTGATGTTTGAATAAGTACTAAACACTATGTCTATAAAGGCAATATTTCACTTATTTGATGTCTGACTGAGATGTGGGACGAGAGACGTCTAGCATTTGCCATCTAGTTATTGCCAATATACAGCCTACACTTAAATAGCCTGTGCATACACATTTCATCTTTTGTAAATTGCGATTTTGGCCAAATGTATTTTACAACAGGAAAAACTGAGCACCCATATAGCTACAACAAACTAGTTTGTAACCTG
>JACXGM010007124.1:0-31291 GCA_016801145.1 Umbra pygmaea | reverse complement strand
AATATTGTCCATCTCCAATAGGCTGCCCGTATCAACGGCTTTGGGCCTCCCCACAAACCACCAGAATGCAGGGTACAACATGGGTACAACATCAAATTAATTCTCTGATGTCTGAGCCAACAACCTGCGTGCATGGCATAATTTTGGTCACCCCTGACAAAATCTCACTCCAAGGTTTTTTGAAAAGTTGGCAGCTCTGGGGATACATGGTGGAAATGGATGGTCAGATATTATGTTGTGTCAATTTTGCATTGATTTGTTAGTAATTGGGATCCTGTTGATTATGAAATGTAGAACATGAGAACTGCCTTTCAATTGCATTGTGAGCTAATAAAATTAGCAATTGCTAACCTGTTGGAGAACTGTGTCCAAGAAGGATTAATAACAGCAGCTACATTGATAGAACCTAATGAATGATGTAAGTCAGCTAGCAGAACTAACATACCTGTGAAATGAACTGATCATCCCTTTTTAAACCCTTCTAAGGCATTTATCCGCTTCACCACAAGCCCACTGTACGCTACAGGCAGTCTAAGCTCTAGAGGATGATAATACCAGCTGTTTAATACTCCAAATGTTCACACGGGTGATATTTTGGTTTTGAAGCCAGGGTTCAAACAAAGAACTGCAAATGTAATGTTGCTTTAGGCCATGACAGCAAACATAAAGCCCAAAGGTTAATCCAGCTGACGTTCCACACCGTCCTGTAAAGTACTGTACTCTACTCTGAAGAGAGGATTGTCAGGTGTATCCATCTCTTATTTTCAATCAGTCTCTTCAAATATTGAAAAACAAATCTTCAACGTTCTTTTTCAACATTTTCTAAAATAATTATTTCATTTCAGGCTTAGTGACATAATTCAGCGAGAGGGCGAGATAGGCAGGAGAGAGTTAGAGAGAGACAGAGGTAGGAAAAGTGGGCAGAGGTTTCCCTGCAGAGGCCACCTTGCCTTGCCCTGGCCCCTCTTAAAAACAGAGGTCTGCCAGGCTGCTTGCCAAGACAATTACTTTGCCTGACCAGCCTGTCAGTTGATCCTGCTGCATAGTGCCAGACTAAATACTGACAATTTTTCAAGCCTTATTGGCTGCAGTTTATTTCTACGGGGCCAGTAAGAAGGGAGAGGAGGGGCAACATACAAAACAAGGGTTCTGAGTGGTGGGGAGAGGAAGAAAGTCGTTAAGATCGATGCAACCAGCCAGCCAAGAAAATATCACACCACATGAGCAAAATTCAATCTAAATTTATTCACCCAGACACAATAACTTTGTTTTCTGCAATTAAGCCTTTCTCACAAAGTTAAAATAATATCTACTGTCCTTCTGAAATTACAATTAGAAAGCCTAGAGTTTGGAGGAGTGCTAGTTGGTAATAGATATCCTCTAGTTGAGAGCTATACAATAGCAGCTTTGATTTAAAGTTATTATGCAGATGGAAAGATAGAGGACATTTGCAGGTGGTTAAAACATTGACGAAATCCAAATAACATGAATGAGCTACCTGTTCTCATGGCAATACGTGGGTAATCGTACGTAATGGAAATTTCACCATATTACGTAGACAGACTTACCGATATGGCTAGTCAAATGTGAACATTCGTATGTAATGAAATGCGGTTCTACTGGAACATTTTCAACAATAGACCAATCGGTTGCAGATCGAAGTACTTGGGGAACGTTTATTTCAAGCACAACATGCTAGGTTATTGAAGTTAAGGTTTGGGTAAAGTGAAGTTATTGTTATGATTAGGTTAAGGTAAACTGACTTTTTTACGTTTCCTAAACATACACATGTGAACGAAAACAAACACATGTACGAATTTCTTGTTTTGTACAATTTTTATGTATCGCCATGAGAACAGCCTGGAATGAAACAGCATCAGACTCTGAATAGCACTAAATTGATTGCCTAGCTTTGACGGGGGGGGGGGGCATTCAGATAAGACCACAGTCAGGCCTTGTGCTTTTATATCAGGAAAGCTAAAAAGGATCAATACTGAATTCCAAATGCCAGGAGTTTGGAATACATAAATGTATCCTACACATCAATGCATACAATCCTTTCTGTGGATCGATGGATATGGCAAAGCTAGAAAAATGCATTGTCTTAATTGACCTGAGTTTCTTTTAAATTAATTCACAAGGCAATGAAAATGGATTGGATTTCTGTGGCACCTTTCATCCAGGGAGCTTTGTGAGCTTTACATTGTGTGGCTGCTTTCTTCTTGACCTTGAAGTGTGTTTTAAATACCAATACCACAGCACTTAGGTACGAATACATTAGAATAAGGACACAGCGAAAAGCATAATCTTTAGAGACATTCATTGGCTTAACATTTAAAGACAGATAGGCTTTAGTGACTTATGAATAGTGGAGATAAAGCAGTATATCCAATGTCATTAATGAAGTAACAATGGGCCAAAATCTGCCCAGTAACAAATAGTTAGACCTCCCCAATGTGGGTGGGTGATGTGAATACTGTTATACACAACATCTCTGTACTGGGCTGGTAACATGCCACAAGTATGGTCTTTCAAATAGTTGACATGAAAAACATCTCGGCTTATAAGACGTCATCACTAAAATCATACACCAGTTACTAAAGTTCTATAGTACAAGAGTTAAAATTTGTAAAAAGACATCAGTCACGACATTTTCCTTTCTGCAGTCCAGAGAGACGAGTTGAATATGTCCAAAACATATAAAAACACTTTTTATCTAGGCAGACATCTTTTCACAAGGAAAGAAAGAATAGGATGTAATGTCCTGTATTAAGCAGAAACTTTTATTTGGCAAGCAGAGTAGGCTGTCTCCATAATAACGCCTACATCCAATGTGTCTACCAAATGCGTTCCCATAGATCAGTGGTCCTCAAACCTCTCCTCGGGCCTCCTCAGACATGCCATGTTTTAGTTTTAGCCATAACCTAACACTCCTGTCTCAATTAGACAACTACACATTAATCCTTTGATTGATTGAATCAGGTGTGACATTTCGGGGTTAGAACAAAAACATGCCCTGTTTAGGGAGGCGAGGTTTGAGAACCACAAATTTAGAAAATAACCTTCACAACCTTGCATTATGAAAGCAATTGTCAGACAATATTACCCATAAAATATGTTAATTAGTCACATTGCAAACCTATGAGACAGAATTAGGCAGTACAAGTCAACAAGGTATGAGGCATAAGCAGAAGGGAGTTGAATATGTGGACAGATTTTTTATTGACAATTTGCGCAGTAGGTACCTAAACCCTAGACTACAATTTAGTTCAAAATCACCTTTTCCCAGCCAATGCCATGAAACAAAACAGTCAGACCTCTTTCTTTGAATTCAGTGAGCATAGACAATGTCACAAACCTGAAGCAACACAGGTAGTCACTACTCGCTAACTAGCCAAGCACCCTGAATTTTATTTCAGCCAAAGCCACTTGCGAGCTATTAGCAGCCAGCCAAATAACATGATTTGACCTGTTATATGTAATAGAGTGTTGTTCACTCTACAACATATTTTTGTCTTCACTGCAAATTACATTTTTATCAATCATGATTTCTATGTTAGATTAGGAAGAGCTATGGTGTAGATTTACATGGCTAGCTAGCCATGTTATTAACTGAAGCATAGGTATTATAGTCAAAGACTATCAGTTATCAACATATGATATATACCAGACAGGCAAAAATACATTATGGCATAGTAATTTCATTTCTCATACTATTTTCCATTTTCCACTTTCTTGTTCCTCCACTATATTAAAGCTTCAGCCAGGTAGGATAGATGCTATGGAGTTAAGTTGGAAAGACTATGGAAATGGTAGGCTCCAGTTTAAAACAATGTACTATTGTGAATGGCATTGTGTAATTATGTAATTTTACAAGATACAATCTGTAATGTGACTGCATGATGCTGCAATGTAATAGATTGTTTACGTTAAAAACCAACATAATGGAAAAAACATTAAAGCCCACCCAGCAAATTAGTAAAACTACAATTTCTGAGATGTGGGGTTTTCACTGTGCCATAAATTCATGACGTATATTACAACCAAAATATACAAATTTGGATTTCAGGAAAAGGGGAAAAAACAAAATAAATGTACGCATGTAAAAATGGGTGAACTTCCCCTTTAATATTTAGCTCACAAGACTCATGTCTAACTCAAAGTACGGCTTACATTCATTCTATTGAAATTAAAACATGCCCTTAGTTATCACCATCTGTCTGGTTTGGATTTAGCGAAGGAGTGTGACTGACATCCATGCAGGGCCGGAAGCTATATAAGGGCTATAGTCAGGAAGCAATCAAAGAGATTAAGTTATGCCCAATACATAACTTGTGGATCCTCACCAAGGAAGGGAGGTAGCAGTGCAGCGCCGTACACGTGTCAGTCAGTGTAGTCAGTCAGTCAGTCAGTGTAGTCAGCCCAGGCCTTGGAGGAAGATTCCAGGCAGAACAAACAGGATGGGACAGAGCAGAGGATTATACTGCAGGCCCGGTGCTTCCACTGAGGCCCCCCTGCTGTGTTACATGTTCCCAGTTCCCTTTGTCTGACGTTAACCCGTTAAATCTCACGGAAGAGACCATTCAGACTAGTGTCACACACCGCGGGCGACTATTTGGCATGGAACAATGATCTCAAAGAGGTTACATAGTAGCATTGCCTGATTCCTCCTGATCTCCTCCATCCTCATGTTTTTGTTTTCTGGGAGGTTTGTATATTCCCTTGTTATTCTTATGGGCTGTCTTAAGGCGTTTTAAATACCATTGCAACAAATCTACTCATAAAGGAGTGTGTGTCCTCTTTGTTAGCTGTTGGCTACTCAAACATCACCCACCCTGTCACCGATATAAATACTCAGTGAATATTTAGTGGCACATTAAACTTGATGATGATTTTAATGTTTCTTTTAGTGTGTTATCTCCTTGTGCTTTGGGTGCATGATATATGACGTGTGTGTTTGTGATGTCAGATAAATGTGCATAGTGTTGTGTGTAAACAGTTACAGGTAAAAAAAGTGTAATTACTGCAGTAATGCTGTCCATGATTAATGATGTGTGCCTCTGAAACCAGTACATTGTGATGATGGCAAATTGGCCATCACTAAAAATAGGGGCTTATGTGAACAGGTCTGCTATACTAGATAGATAAAATGTCTTCCTGTGTGTATTTCAATAGTGTCCAGATATAATAGTCTATAGGTTACTTGTGTTATGCCTGGTTTGTTAACATAAATTACAGAGATGTTATATTAATGGAGTAGTAAACATAATTATACACGTACACTTAACATTTGCTGAGGCACTTTAATTAGACTGTCAGGATAAATTTGTGAGTGAACAAATATAAAAAATTTTAAGAATGCATTTATTTTGGTTATAGCTAGTGAGCATTGTTGCATTTTGTTTCTTCGTTACTATTTACCCAATTATTAAAGTGCACCCTCTATATAACATTCTACTAAACAACCCCAGCAACACATTCTGTCCTTCTTTTTTCATCAATAATTAAATTGTTGGTATGACATTGACATTTCAAATTTTTCAACAAGTTAATGAATAAAATGAGAAATTATCTAAAGTAAAATGTGTTAGATTCTATTCCAGGGTTGTCCTATATTTTTTGGTTCATGAGAGATACCAAAAGCCATTTTTCTTTTGTTTCTTTAAGACCAATCTTGTCCTTTCCCCTGTGACAATTCCTTAAATGTTTACAGTAAAATCTGACAATATGCCCGATTAAGTAACATTCTATTAAGTGGGGGTATGTAGTCTGTTACATTTTCTAAAAATTAGCTTACATTAAAACATTAGAAAAGGTATTTTTGAAATAATGCTTTCTTCATTTTTTATTTTACTATTTTGTCTGTGATTAGAAGACATATCTATTTGCGGACTGGAATATCTGTTTAGCCCTTTAATTGTGCATCTAGAAATATACGAATGTGCCGGACTTTGATGAATCTGTAGCTTATTGCTGCAGCCATTTCATCCAAATAACACATCACATAATTTAAAAAATACCTTGCATTTTGAAGAAGGTTTGGTTCACGATTAACCTGTTTTGTAGACAAATACATTCAACGGGACATTGGAAACTGACAGGATAACACAAACAATTTCTATACTTTTACATTTTGCAATAACACATGCAACCATGTAAAATGTATGGAGTAACCATATGGAGAACAATATTATATAGGTATTGGATGTTGGCAAATTATCATATAACTTTTCACATGATCCTGTAGTAAACAAAATATTATTATACATTCTTTAATATGCTTCTGCTATTAAAATGGTATGCTTATGCTATTGAAATTGTGGAATGTACAAAGAGACTCTAACCCTAATTGACCTGTAATTTCTTGGTCATCTGATCTGTGCAATGGAGAGTAAGCAGATTTGCCTGTAGTGTTCAAAGACACACTACACAATGCCCCTGTGACTGCACTGCTGCGTGCAAAAGTCTTTAACGTTGTCTTAAAATAAGTCATGTTCAAGTTGCACGTCAAATATTATTTTCATTACAACACTGCAGTATGGATAGCCACTTTATGGTGGATCATCCCCAAACCCACACACCAATGCCCATGTTAAAGTGCACTTGACTCCAACCAACAGCACTCCAACAACAACCGACCAAAATGCTATTTATAAGAGCAAGGAACTTGGAACAGAAATCGAAGAATGCCGTGCCTAAGTCCCTAGGTCTAAAATGTACATGTCCATAAACTAGAATGTTTAGATTGTACAGTCTATGAATATTTAACAAACACTAAAAACGTATAATTTTAGTAAATTAAATGGGTACCGGAATGCTCAACAAATATCCACCAATAACTTGAGTCCATTGGTCAGGTGAAAACCAAACAGAAAATAAGCCAAAGTGTGGCTCTAACGATTATTATATAGCAAAAGGTATGACAATGTTTGACACTACATACCTTAATTTATTCCAAACCTTTTTCGTGTTATGTTCATATACATTATACTCATCATATAACAAAATTCATAACATAGTTACTTTGACCATCTATTTATACCCATAAAATTTATGCTCTCACATTAATAAAGTAATATTCTGATAACTGCATTGCTCATAGATTAACATGAATCAGCTGAAAGCCTGACCAACACACACAAGATGAACACACATGGTCATCCTGTGAAAAGAAAAAGCACTGAAATTAGATTGCCAAAATCTGTCCGCTGTTGCTACAAACTACAAACATTACAATTCAAAGAAAGGGTGGTCGAAGATGTTCCTTTACTCAACATAATGTACCTAAACGAAAGAGAAAAGAGAAAATATTTTCCATAGATTACTAACAGCGCCTTTGCAGAACAAAACAAAATGAAGCCTGTAGGAGTGTTCACACAGAGCCTAGCACTAAGTCCCAATCTCTGCATGCAGCAGAGTTACTGTTCATGTCTCTCATAGGCATTTAATCCGGTCGCAGCTCCCTGAGCAGGTGAAGTCAGCCAAAGACTTTCCCACGGTCCAGGAGTAAATCCTCCGCCCCGAGCCCTTCCTCACAAGCGGCCATCTGTCCGTTCTGTTTGGTGTGTGTTAAGGGGCAAGCGTCAGCTGCATGACCAAATTCAACGTTCCAACACTCCCCTTGCCTGCCTCCTACTCAAAACCTATCCTCCTTCCAAAAAACAACAAACATTAAGAAAGCTTAACGGTCACGTTCCAGGCCTCAAAATCAAACAAACAAGTGTCATTGCTATTTCTTAGGCTCATAACTCAAACATGCTCAGAAAATGGAATAATGTTATGAAATGATTTGAGGAAATGCTGATTTTTTAAAATCTGGATCTACATAATACCTTGTAAATATATAACAGATACAATCTATTACAATATATTTTTATCCATTTTAGTACAGTGAATCATTACAATTCACACAGCTACTTGTTCATTTTAATTTATTATCTCTATTTGAAAAACGTAAACTACAATGTAAAAGCTGAAGGCTGTGCACTATTATAATATTATTATTATATTATTAGGAAGATAGCACACCTTTAAATACGTTTGCCAAAAGAGTGTTGACCTTTGCTCTGGAATGATCAAAAATCATACACTGTTGACTTCCACAGACCAATGTCATTCCCGCAATCAAAATAAGAAAAAAATCATCTCACCTCTTCATCACAAAATATCTTGCATTGCATTTGGTTTTGCAATGATCATATGACGCACTTTACGTTCCTCTCTACTACACACCCAATCACTTCCCCAAACACATCCCCCCACTCTAATATCTCCTCTAACATGCGGTGCGCTATCATTTTATTTTCAATTCTGCTGCTGTGGATTTGATCCTCACCAAAGCCCTGTCCCAGTCCGCCTGTATATTAAAATGCGTGACATTGTCTCACAGGGAGCATGAGAACGAAGTTTCCTCAATAGCAGGGTCCCCATACCCAGCCCGTAACCATGGAAGCAGATGCCTGCCCTCCCGGCCCTCCTTACCTCCTGGCGGCTGTGTGCTGTGAGCTTCTCCGTCACTGAAAAGAGGGGAACGCCTGGCTTTCTCCTCACCATGACCGAACTTGCCCTGCTCCTCAAAAGGAGCCATTGAACAGGTCACTGGTCTAGACTTGTTTGCACGGTCCAGGGAGCAGCCTTGATGTAACCCTTGCTCTTCTCTCTCTCTTTCTCTCTCCTCGCCTACCAGTCCGCCTGCCACACCAGCCGCCGAGTGACTGCAGACCGTGGAAGGATGGTGGGGGGGACATCGGAGACGTGGATTTGAAAAGGAGCCCGTCCAATTTTGCCATTGTGCCTTTTCATTCATCGATCGAATGAATATCGAACCTTCTGTCTGTGCATGTGTGAACCGGATAGCTTAGCAAGCGTTTTTTTGCTGCTACGGTCTGATCTGTGTTGTGGGCCAGCCAGAATACTTTTTCTTTTGCGTTGTCCCATAATGCCTATTTTAATCCGTTTTTACTAAGACTTGCATTGAAACATTATTCAACCTTATTGTAGATTCTTATAACAGATTTAAATTATAGTAAGAATGTTATTATGTCATTACAAATACCTGTTATAATTTGGAGAGTATACCTTGATTTTGTATGTTTTAGATATTGTAATTTTAATTGCATTTAATTTTAATGAATAGTTATGAAATCATGGTAAATTAAATTACTTATATTAGCATCAGATTTAATGACATTACTAACAATATGTCTAAATACAAAAATAGCTGGGATGTAGACTAATTATATTATTGGTACCGGTATTATTGTGGTTATTAAAATAATAAAATCTCATGCAAAATCATCTATTTTATTGCCGTTTCTTTACCTAAATTTATACGCACTAGCATGATTCAAAATTCTCAGGTCAGATTAACTATGTGATGAATTTCTTTGAATTGTAAAAGATTGTAAAAGAATTGCAAAATTAAATAACTAACATATACATAAATTATTTGACAATACTTTAATCCTGGTTTATTTCTCCACATAATAAAAACTATGAAAGAAATCTTTTTTGAAGTAAATGATTTCAGCTCTTAGCAACAGCATAAAAGTGAATGGTGCAAAAATCAAAATGAATAAAAACCACAGCCCGAAACAGCTCACGATTATGCTGCTTTCAGTACATAAAACATTGTATCTGACATTTATATAGATTAACTTCTGTTAGACTCAATTTCTGCTGTGTTTATTTGTATGTTAATATGTGTGTGCTTGCCTGTGTATAAGATGTAATGGCCAAAAGAGTAAGATGATCAATGTCAAAATGTCACTATTGCTCAATTAAGGATGTGTGCCCATTCCAAGCAACTATCATCTGCCTGTGAGCAGGGCCCTTCTACACATGCACCACATCTTCAGACAAGTCTTAAGACTTTTTAACTATTATTTCTTACCCACTAATGAGGGAGCTAATAGATATGTGCAAATGTCCTTGTTCTGTGTTTCTACTGCAAAAAGAAAGAAAATCTAAGCAATGTAATTTCTACTAATATAAATGTTCTATTATTTTAGTTTATATATTAAATAAATAAAAAATATATAAATAATGTGTTGTTACAACACTCTATGAACCCATATAATGATAAAAAAAGAAATATTTAATTTAGCAATTTTAGCCTTGCACTGACAAGCAGCACAGTACTGCTGTCCATGTGATAAATTGCTATGGAAGTGTTAACTGGAGGTGGGGCATAAGGCAGACAAAACGGAGCAGAAAGTGAGCAAATTCAAAGGCAGAGGAAGGAAAGGAACCAGTGGACTGAGAAGACAAAGGCCTGGTGTCCTCAGGATCCCCAAAACAATAATTGCTAGCTGCTTCTGCAATGAGCACAAGTGTGCCATGAAATACGGCTGCTTCTGCTACTCCTGACATCACGGCATGTGTCTAGCACAGAGAAACACTCTGAAGAAAACACTGAATAACAGACAGCTACATCACTTGAACAGACGGGCTGGCATTTGGTGTGAATCAGAGATAGAAAACATACTGTAAGCACTTCCCAATGGACTTTGTTTTAAGCTACTGAAAAAAGGACACTTTCATGCAATGATGCTAAACCTGGCTTAAAAATAACACCTACTATGATAAATACACAATTGCTTACACAATATGTTGTAAAATCTAGTCACAATAATAAAGGCATTGCATGAATAATTAAATAGTAAGTTGAGGGTCAAATGCACTAGTCGGTTAGTATAATTGCCACTTTAAACTAAACCAATTTGATTTACTTAAATTACTACAATGTATTTAAGTACATAAGATAATACATATAAACACAATCACATGTTTAAGTTTATATGTTTTTTAGCTGCGAACATTTTATTTGATTCTATATAATTATTCTATATTATTCTAGGTCAAACATGTATTTCTCTGTCATATTGATATTGTGCTGATAATCAAGGTTACATAATTAGCTACGTAAAACAACATATATTTTTGGGGATTATAAGATGATATTGGATTTTTAAATTTTAAACAATACCAATCAAACAATTAAATAATTCTTAATTGCAACAATTATTAAATAAAGAATTAAATGACATTATTCTTAATTTTATCTAAACATCTAAATTTAAATTACAATAAAATAAAACCAATAAAACTGTTTGAAATAAATTATAGCAAAAAATATTATCCGTGAACATAAAAAAGTATTTAAACAAAGAATATGTGCATTGCAAATTAAATGGTAATTGAATCATTTGAAAAACAAAAACAACTAAATAATTGTGTGGGAGTATATCAATGTATTACCTGATTCATGGGTAAAACATTTGTGAGAAATCTGTAGCGCAATGTATGGTTAAATCTCATGATAAAATCTGAGAAGTGGCTGAGATAATGGGTGAAAAATGTATTTTACTAGGGCAGAAAGTGTGCAGCCACTTCGTAACGGTACGCTAACACATGTAAACACACACAGTCATAAAACCTATAATGATAAAATACAGGAAATAATTTCACCTTGCATTCAATACAGTAGGATTATGAAATAGATGTTATTGTTTTATCTTAGAAGCAATTTGTGTATAATAGTATATTTTCTAATCTGTCTAATAAAAACACTGGAATAATAAAAAAATATCAAGTTGAATATGAATAGTTGTGAGCACCTCCAAGCAATCAACACAAGTGCCTTAATAAATCAAACATGTCATCACAATGTTAAGACAAATTCACTTAAACACAATTTTCAACTTAACCCTGACTACCACTACAAATTAAAAAGCAGAGCCGAAGTTAAGCAAGCTTTCAGCAAAGGGCCAAGCGGGGCCAACCTGATGTTGCACAATGTAGACCATCCATCACATTTGGGTCTTAATTGAATGACAGCAAAACAGAAATCGATTAAAAGGTAACAAGAGACAGCTTTAGATTTCCTTGGTGGAAGTCAGTCACTGTCCCACTCATCTCTCCTCCTCCATATCCCTTCTTTCTACTCATCACCAGCTCATCTCCACCGGTTGGTCCGGCACGTGATCTGAAAGCAAACAAGCGGCCCGTCACGTGGCCCTGCCTGGATACAGCAGCAGCATCAAACTACACACTAGATACAATCCAATCCCCAGTCCCCAGCCATTTTACATCTTTGGGACAAAACAATGCCAATGAGTCACAAGGGAAGTTCAAGAAAAACTTAAAACGTTGTTGAAGAAATGCAGACACATGTCAGGTTATTAACTGTATGTATTTTCTGACTTGGTCATATCCCTTGGATATTTTGAATTGGATGGGTAGAAAAGCATAATTCTAAATCAACATTTGAAATGTCTGCATGAAATTGTTGATTGGGGAATATCAAACTCTACATATGACCTCCTCTCATTCCAGCATCATACTGTACCAACAAGCTCAGAATAATAATAACCTTCATTCACCTAGAAATCCCATTTCACAATCTTGCTCACTCCTCAGTAACTTAGTTGAGCTGAACTGTCACAGGATTTCAATCCTTTGAGTAACATCCTATTAGCTAATATGTTTCTGACCCATCGGCTGGAGAATCTACAGAGCCATGGGTCGAGGAATTTCCAGTCAAAGACACATCCCTAACTCTGGGCCATGCTGACTAATATCATGCCTTGCATAGACAAATTTCAAACACAGAAGGTGGTAGATGCTTCAGCACTAGCAGTGTAGTTCCTTAGACCAGTACATCACCTGCAAGCCCACACATACTCAAACACATAGCTGTGCACACACACATATCGAGGCTAGCAGACACAGACAATGTCACTTTTCAATCCGTATTCCTTTCTCTCAAACACCCACAAAAGAACATTGTGCAACATAATCTCCCATTTCATGTAACTAGTTCCAGTACTACTGTCAAAGAAGTGAGCAGTAGAAGCATTTTGAGTAGCTATGGCTGCCCAATATTACCACAACAAAAACAATAATTGTAAAGCTAATTACACAAGTTGCTGAAATCAATGGTTATTTTCAAAGCAAATCACGAGCTGGCAATTTCCCTAAAACCTCGAACTCTGCCAAAATACACTATCACACACTAATGTATTTGGCAAGGTGTTCAAACATTCTTTCTATAATTAAACTGTTCAGATGTTATGGAGTCAAAGATTTAAAAAGTGATACTACTCTCATATCCTTTAATAAATAAATCCACAACACAAACCAGAATAATGTCTCTAATAGGTTAGTACAGTATCTAAATTTCACATGTTTATTTTGGGAAATTAAACTGATCTGGCTCAGGTATCATTTGTAAGGCCATGAGCAACCAATAGTCTACTCAGGGTTATAGAACATTATCACCACACGGGAAGGCTTTACACACCCAGCTTCAATGTCACCTCAGACAAACATTAGATTTAGAAGGTGCTGGTGTTGTGCTTCAGAACAAAGAAGGCAGTCCCATTACCACAACTCAGTGGGCCCTTTAATTAGGTGGAAAGCAACAAATCCTCCCTATTCAGCAGGAGGCACTTGTGGTGGTGGAGTGGAGTGTATTGTCACTGAAAGACACTCGTCGTCATAACGCCACTGAAGGACTACTCCGCCTCATAAATAGCCAGTGTGTTAACAAGCCCACCGTCTGCTTGTCCTACTCATTGTTGTTTAAATCAGGCCTAATGGAGAAACAAAACAGCAGCACATGGAGTCTTTTAGGAGAGTGATTGCTCTTTTAATAATAGTCTCACTATGCTGTCTATAACAGACTGCTGATGACATTATCACACTATCTCTCAAATGCTATAAAAAACGGAGCAAATATTTAAACCAAAATGACACAATAAAATAGTACAGTAACCTGGATATAATTCTATATCAGTCTAATGTATAATGTCATTTTTCTAACTAAACATACCATTATCCAAAAATTGTATTATATTTTTACAAGAAACATAACTATTTTGGAGCAAAAGTTTAACATTTTAAGCAGCCTTACAAATAAGTTTAAAAGCACATATTGCAAAGCAAACCATTTCCTCTCATGTTCTAAATAGCCATTATTGATTGTACAAGATCACCAAAGCATGTATTCAAATTGTGTTTAAAAGCTGTGTAAAAAAAATAATTATCCTGGTTATGTAAAATATGAAAATAGGCTTGCTGGAAACTGCACATGCGGTGGAGGCGAGGCAAAATTCTGTCTATTAATCTCTAAACAAATAAAAAAGTGTATTTCAAAAAAACTAAACAGTTGTGAAATATTTATTTATACATTTTATTTAAAAAACAAATCCATATAGTACAGTACAGTATATCACATTTTGTGTGTGCTCAAAGTAGTATTCACTTTCTGTATGAAGGAGGCAGTAACATTAGCATATATACTTTATTTCTTCATTACATTCTTGATTTTTTTTACACTCAAAATCAAACTTTTATTAATAAAAAAAATATATATGTTCTTATTCTAGAAAGAAATTTGGGGGACATTTTGAATGTGGGGTTTTGGTTATCCTTTACTGCCAGTGTTGACGTAGAAAGAGGCAGTTGTTTAATTGTTTTTTCTATAGCACATGTGATAGACGTCTGAAGAAAATCCATTACCCTTGATTGTTGAAAACAATAATGATAATATTCTCATAAGATGGAATCAATAGCATTTCATCTTTCCAAGAACAGGTAACCATAGGCCACCTTCTAAGTTAAAGTTAGAGTTATTTCAGAACCATTTTGGGAAAGCCTTTATCTGCCAAAATACGTAATTTGAATGCTAACAGCTACAGAGTTGTTATACTACATAGGGGTTAACGACATTGCTAAAGGATACAATTATATATTTCTTCTTTTTGAATCTGGTTGAATTCTGTTTTAATGTCAGTATTCTATGATTTCATCCAAGTTTTTATTTCAAATTTAATTTATTATAGCACATTTCATAGTGTCCATTGTATCTAACAATTATTTGTAACTGAGAAATATATTCAATGGATCAGGCTGTAGAATGTAATCCTGTTGGACAAAAAGTAAGCTCCAATTAGACAAATGGCATTTGAAGAGACCTCTGCCATTAGATCCTGCTAAAGTATTTAGTCAGAAGACCCCAGAACTATGGAAATGTACTACAAATTTACTGGAAGGAAAGGTCCTGAAATATGGAATTATTTTAAAGATATCACACAAAGAATTAATTAAAGTAAGAATTAAAGAATTAATTAAAGTATTCAAGTTATATGTTTCTTGCTGTTGTTTTTACACATTTTTAAACATCCTAATTTGTTTACAGATAATGCTATAATGGTTACAGTGAAAATGTCATATTTTTATTATTCAGCCTAGAAGTCTAGAATATTAAAAATGAAAAATATAAAAAAACTACTGAAGGAGATTCTGGCACTAAATTAATATGAGAACGAAATTAAACAGTAATTTAAAACAGTAAACACATAATCAAGAAATAATGGATATTTATTTCTGGATATTAAGGGCAGTAATAAATGCCTTGGTAGTTTACAGTGAAAACTTTAAACCAATCAAAATGCAAAGTGAAGAGAAGACCATAGGATAGGCAAATGCATCTGCTTAAAAAAATGAATCCTGATTATCTAGTAGATGTATTTTGACAGTTTGGGTGGGAAACCTACAAATTAGAGAGAGCGAATGAGAGAGAGAGAAAATGAGAGAGATAGAAAGGGAAAAGTGGATAAGATACAAAATCATAGATGTAGAAATCATGGGGAAGTGAGTTGTCTGTGCGTGACTGTGCACCGCTGTTGGAATGTACTTTCCTTTCAGCTCTCCCTGCTCTGGGGCTGAAGGGTGCTAGTGTCTATAAGCCAGCTCTGGGTCAAGTTGTTGTGGGAATCTGGTCCTCCTCTGCCCTCTATTTCCATATGAATGCATAAGAAAACCGCAGGATCCCTGCTACAGAGAGGCGATGCACGGAGAGAAAACACACAGTGACGTTCCTGGGTACTAAATAGCTCGCAGAGCACACAGACCGCATGTACCTCCTTGGCTCCCACACCCTGTGGATGGCCCTGCCATATGCACAGCAAACATATCCCCCCCCACATACACACACACAAACACACACAAAAGTTCAACCCGTGTCAAAACAGCAGCTTGTGAATCAAAAAACAAATGCATACACATGCAAAGACACGTGCACACACACACTCTTAGGACACACACACAATGAAAGTTATACCCAAGTTACACTGCAGTACCTCATTTACAGCATTCAGGTAGCCAGTTAAATATTTCTGTAAATGTTATTGTTGATTAGGAACACATTTGGAGTTATAGCAACCACGTAGTGGGAATGTTCTCGGGGGAGGGGACAATTGGGAATGACTGACTTGCTAGGGAAAGAATGACAGAGCTGTCACCTAGCTGGTTGGGAGATTTGAACCAGGAACCCAAAGATAAGAAGCACACTATAGTGGAACACAGAAGTACACTATCATCTGTGTGCCTGTGCCTCTGTCGAACACCCGTAAACACAAACATGCAGATAGTCTCTCCTAATTTTCATATATCAGTGCTACCCCCCGCAGTCAGGGTTGACCTGAGACGGACCCCCTTAAATGTAGAGCTGTACAAAAGGGACAAATCCATTTATTACCTCCAGGGAAGGGAGGGGAGGAGGAAGACCCATAGACGATATGGATATTAGGGGGACAACATAAAGGTGAAATGGGGGTTGGGGCAAGGGTGAAGGAAGCTAGTTTATACAGAGACGGAAAAGATTAGCTTGCGTGTTTATGACCACTCTCGTGCACTGTGCAGAGCATCCCTCCCTCCATGATCAGAGTATGGTGCTAAACACCCGCCCGCCTGCATCACCACTGAAACAGAGCATTCAGGAAAAGCAGACTATCAAACAGACACACTCACATAAGCCTGCCCATATACAAGCTAACGTAATGGATCATTGTCTGTAAAAGACTTGAGTGGTTCAGCAGTCTGGGCCAGTGCATGTAGGCTGCTGCAGCATGGGTTCAAGTGTGGCCAGTGACAGCAGAACTGCTACCTTCAGATGGCAGGGCTATTGCGTAGATCCCTAAATGGCCTGTACCATAGGGATCATAAACATGCAACATGGAGCAAAAGCATGTGATATTGTTTTAAACAAGCTGTGCGCAACCTAACTGTGTTAATAGAAAATGATCATGTAGTATGCCGGAGTTTGGCGCTCCCAAATGGCAAATGAGGTTCGAGCCTCGGCACAGCAGACTGTCTGTGCCCTTCCTCTCTGTCTCCCTCTACATATGTCTCCCTAGCTTCTGCGTTGTATCATGCTGTGAACAAAAACATACAAATACCTGTAAAAACATAACAGTTATGTAGCGTTGCTGCATTGAGTGCCTGGCAGGAGTGACGCTCTTCTCCTTCACCTCTCCTCTTTGTTCATAATTGCTTCTGCTCTCGTCAGCAATTCCCTGAGGATTCCACACGTGCCTGAGTCCTATGTGTGCCCATCAGAGCAGAGATGGAATGGCCGAGATGGAGATCAGATGATAGTTTAAATAGATAGATGTACTGTAGATTGATTAGATTAATAGATATAGGAAGATAGATGATAGATTTGATAGGTAGATGATAGATAATAAATATACAAAAAGGAAAACTGTAGAAAGATAGACACAATGATTCCACATACTGTAGATAATAATGTAGGATAGAGAGAGAGCAAGATAGAAAGCTTCTAAGACATATTTTTTGCTGTGTATCTTTAGCCCACTGTGAGCTTTATGTCTGTTTTCTGTTTAGAATAAGCCAATCAGGGGGCCAGGCTTTGGCTCTTAGAGCGACAGACCAGCAGGCAGACAGGCAGGCAGGCAGGCAGGCAGGCAGACAGACAGACAGGCAAGCAGGCTTGTTAAATCTTGTCACTAAACGAGACCCCTTTGCCTGTAAATCAGTGAGTGGAGCTAATGGACTCTAGCATATAGCATATGCTACCAAATGCATGTCTCTAATACATTGCTTTCATCTAGTAAATATTCAGTTTATATATGAGAAGACAGCAACAATATCTGCTCTGAAAATGTTATATGACTCTTTAAAATGACTGTGATACGTTTTGATCAACATTTTCTATGATATTGATAAGCTATGGAAAACATGCCTTCTATTATTTCCTTACTGTGATAATAATAGTGATGATATTGTAATTTATATAACTGATATTGTATATACAAGTCTCGGTCTAGTTCCTCCCTACTTGGCCAGGATACCTGTAGACCAGTCTGTTTGTTGTAGTCACACTGGGATCCCACCCAGATTAGGTGCCTTATCTACAAGGGTGCTCTTTTATGTCTGGATCAAAAAGCTGCCTGTCAGAGACATGAGCCAAATCTGATTATATCGTCCTGTTAAAACAAATGCAGAGTTGATGTTATTTTAAACTCAATGCAAGGAAAAGAAAAATCTGATAAAGGCAACAGAAATCAGGACAAAAGCCCAATGGAGCCGTTGAGTATTGTGGTGAATGGAGAGAACCTTAAGGGGAAAAAGGCCTGTGTTTTGTATCTGTGGTTTGGATAGAATAACGATGGCCATGATAATATCCTGATGTGTGGGTCCTAACTAAGTCAAACTGTAACTGATGCTGCAGCCCTCACCAGACATCTCTCCTGCCTGGTCTCTGCTCTGCCAAATATGCAAACAGAGAAAGAGAAAATGACGTCATTCCTCCCAAAGATCCGCTGGAGGCTTACTGTTCATTGGGTTCAAACTCTGGATCTGTACATGAAGGCTAATATTAAGTGAGTGAGAAACCAGTTCCCTCATACCGTACACACCTTCTTTCCCTCAGCCGTCCAGCCGCCGTCCCTCTCAAACAGACCTTGGCAGTCATCACAAGGAGATTGTGTTTCTGCTTGGTCTGAGGCTTTTCGCCCCCTCTTCCACTTACCATAAGCTGCCCTTGTGACTCTCCCCCAGCCCCCATCTGTGTGGTGACAGAGAGATTCAGATGGTTCACCCTGGTTGGGGTCACACCAGGCTGGATCATAATTCTGTCTATCTGTCTGTGGAGCCAGTGACTAGGATAGATGTTCTGCATGCCTGCTTGCTTGCATGCTTGGCTGTTTGTCTGTCAAAACGTGACGCTCTGTCCAGGCTTGCTTCCCAGGATTGATACTTCACGGTGAGACCAATCACAGCAGAAATAAACAGAGACAGGAATAGCTCCCCCAGAGGATTTGCAAGGCAGAGAGGAGATGGCAGTATCTCTAGCAACCACCACCCCTCAAAGCGATTTGTTTTCAAACATACACACACTCAAATTTGTGCACACACAAATGCATAAACCATGTACTGTAGACTCTTCATGGTGTACACTTGGATATCATTTGATCTAACAAACACGTTTTATTTATAAAGTGGTCATTTAAGCTCTAAATAAACACAACCCTAGCTATGTTTTCTATCTAACAATATATACAGAATATAATATTTATTTTACTAGGTTTCTGGTGAAAAAATAGCATTCCCCTATTTGTGTGAAAAACAGCAGTCCTCCATTTGGCCCAACATCTATTCATTGGCTCTGTTTAATTTCTTTTGGGCAGATAATCCTTTCACTTTCAATGGCAAATTTAACAGTCCCCAAGGCCTCCACACTAGACTGGTCAATAGAAAACCAGACAACTAATTACTGCACACACCACGTTCACTCTTCTCTTCCCTCTCTTGCTTTACCTTTCTTTTCCCTCCCTCTAGTTTCCATCTCTCTCACTCTCTCTCTTTCTATCTCTTTCTCTCTCTGGCAGCTGTAGGGTTCATGTAAACAGAGTAGAAGCCAAGCAGTATTAGGTTTCTTCTTCCCAGATCTCCCTTAAAAGCCTCTAAACCTGTCCCATAACCGCCCTTCATAAAAACATGCATGAAACAACATGCATTAGAGGTGGAAGTAGTTTACCGTATACCAAAATGTTTAAAAAAACCTGTATGATTTTCAACAGAATCCAACCCATTCTTCTTAAAATATTACGTTGTCATACCATGTGGATTTTTATGTAAATATGTGCGCAGATTACAAGATCAATCACATCAAAGAGGTTGTGTTAATGCAGGAAAATAAATGATAATGTAGAAAAAATATTGTCTTTCATTATGGAAACGCAGGTGTATTGGCCATGAGATTCCATATAAATGTGCAAGTTCCAACTTTTAATTGTTAACAGAGTTAAGCAAAAAGTCTGATTCAAATCAAACATGCTATCCCCTCTTAACTTCTGTGCAGTGTGTGTTACTGAAACCTATAATTCTCATGTCTATCACTATGGGAATACTGAATGATCAATTGGCTGATTCAGCTGTCAGTAAAGACACAGTTGGGGGATCACTTCACCATGGTTTTAAATCTATGTTACATTGTTGAATTTGCGTATGAAGCTTCAATGTTACCAGCTAAATGCTTATTATTACTAATCCCATGTTTACCGATTGGCAGATTATAAGAACATCCTCACATGACAAATGCATTAGTAAATGCTATTTGCACAAATTATGAAGCTAATAGATGGAAAAAAATTACGTTTTGTGTCCTGCTTAAAAATAAAAAAGCAAGGGCTGGTTGAGAGAGCTAAAGTATCCAGATGTAATGCATAACAAAACATTGTTGGTAGATATGAGTTATAATAATAACTTGTGAATCTGTCTTTTTAACAGTCAGCATAGTTCTAACCTATAAATATGCAAGTTAGTGATGGAACGTCATGAATGCACTGAAGCGCTCAAATGGTTCAATAATGCACAAGAATACGTAAGGAGGCTTTACCGGCATTCAATAATGCATTTAACAAGTTCAGATGTCGTACTCTAAAGTGGTGCAAAAGGGGCGGAGCTGTACCGTGATATCAAGGTTTACTTCAGCCAATTGAATTAAATTTCGGTGGCAGATTTTAAAAGAAAACAATACAATAAATGGCTGCCAGGTGGCTCCAGGTTGCACATTCAACCAAAGCACTTGCCTTGGATATTCAAACAGCGTGATTCTTTATTATTAAAACAACTAAATGTATTATTTGTAGCGCTTTAGTCATTAAACTATTGTCCTACAATATAAAAGTCTCATCTAAACTGCCTATTGTTCATTTTTTTAAAGGGTAACAAACAACATTGTTCTTTTAAGTCGTCATATGAACTGTGGGAGCCACTCCCTCAAAACATAAGTCCTTTTTTTTCATGAAATCCCCACAACCGCTATGGTGTAGCGGTTAAGGTCTATGATAAACTGACATATAATGAATACTAGTACACAAGTCCTGTGATATGTTTGAGACGGGTGTCTTTGTTGTTGTTATTTTTCTATTGTTTGAATGTTGTTTTTGCTAGTTGTTTGTTATATATTCTCTTCTGTAAAGTGTCTTTGGGTCTTAGAAAAGCACTATATAAATATAATGTATTATTATTATTATTATTTGTAGTAGTAGTAGTATGACAAAGTTGGAACAAAATGGCAACCATGTGACAATTTCAATTGAACTTGACTCATGCTGTCTTATCTGGCGGTGCACAAATGAGCAGGGCAGTGAGCTGGCTAAAATGAAAAACAGCCTAATCTGGTGTTTCCTTATTTGTTATAAGCCATAGTCTTCATTTTCAACAAAAGCTGTGGTAGGCTAGTGAAATAATACAATAAAACAATGAAAATATATTGTAGAAACCATTCAGTGGACCAAGCAGAACGAAGTCTGCCATATCTTATTTAACAGAGTTCTTCTGCGTTTTGATGATTATAATGTATGTATATAATGTATATAATGTATGTCTGTGCAATAGGGTTCCATTTCAGAAAGTATTTTTGTAAATAGGTTATAGCCTAATATTGGGCAAGGGATAGAGAGAACATCACAAAACTACATTGCAAGACAGACAAATGTCATAGAGAGTTGTGTCGGGTTTTCCCACAGACAGGACGTGTCGGGTTTTGAGCTATAAAGACAATATGTATAGTACAGAATCAGTATACATTTTTAATAAAGGAAACCAGTGTTTGTGTATCGGAGTAACAAGTCAAAGTGATTAGACTCAGGAAGAGTAAAGGTTTTCTTCCACACAACAAAAAGAAATTCTCTCTCTCTCTGATTTATCAAAATATAGAAGACAGTGACCGAAACAGTCGAAAGGCAAAAATAGATACCAGAATAATACATAGAATAATACATAGACTGACTAAATAATTTACAAGGCAACTACAGTGTATGGCCCTGTTCGTGTTTATAAGGTAAGTGTAATAATTATTTTTATTCACGTCAAGAGCGTGTCTCCTATTTAATTATAGTTTAGCGATGAGATCATGGTGTCAAACCCGGCATTTTATTATTTATGAATGTTTTTATTATAACAACTTGCTCCATTAGAGTGCAACAACTGGATTCAGCACTTGACAGATGCATTCTTCCAGCTATATCTGACAGCTATATTAGTTCGCAGCATTTTAATTAAATTAATGAATCTGCGTTAATAAGGTGCAGGTGGATTTTTCCTGCCAATTCACCCCCTGTAGCACATACTGTATAATGAAAAATTAAATTTTCCCTGTATTATTCTTGTGTTCAGTAAAACCATATAAAATACACGTAAAATTCGGGCCAACAGGATAGTACATAGTGCAGCATTAATTGACACCCACTTTGACACGAGGAGGAGGCGGGGCCATACAAAACTTGCGTATTGAGCGTATAGCGCCAACTGTTTCTGCACTCGGGCCCCCCCAAGCAAAGCCTTGTAGTTGCACTTGAGGCCCTGGTCCAAATGTGTGTAGGCTTTCTGATCTAGATATAGGCTATGCATCCACGCCTTCCCTTATTAACTATCACCCAGTTAGATGGAACCAGTCTGTCAATCCACAACTCTCAAAATACGCCAAGAAGAGAGTACATCTATTTACGGAACCCTTTTTCATTTACATGAAATGGTGCATGTGAAATGGTGCAATATTGTTGGCACTCCGGGCAGGTTCTATAATAATAACATTTTCTTTTTCATGCCACAGCATGGCGGTTCATAACAACACACAGGCTCAGCTAGCTTTGTTCATGTTTTTCCTCATAGACCAGCATACAGCGTGAACATGTAGAATGAGGTAGACATACTTTCGTTCATTTTATTACTGGGATACATTTTATCAAGGAGTGAGTCTTTTAATCTGTTTGAAATCCAGGAGGAGGGTGGAATTGGAACTATTTTTACACTGGGGAGGGCAGTGCATGGATACTAAGTGTTTCACTAGCTTGGGAATACCAATAAATAATAAACTCACCCTTAGCTTTTAGTTAAATACCAGCACAGAATCTGTTCCTGTATCAATTATTTTCTTACATACAGATATCATTTTATGAGCTGAGATGTCTGTCCTAAACATAGCCCAGTACATGTGAGAGACTATAGTACTATAATGTGGATTGCTCTTGATTGCAACAGCTAAAGTTGGCTTGGTTGGGAACAAATTGTGTAAACTTTTGGTCATTTTGATTTTAAAATGTGGGTTGTGGCTTCAAACAGAGTGTTATGTGTGATTTTTACATCATTACATTAATCAACTTTCTTAACATTATGATATATTTTCCTAAAATTACTATTAAGACCACTTGAATTGCAAGATTACCTTGTTGAGTAAACTGCAGTGTCTAGATCTACTCAAGACTCAAACTTCCGAGTTTGTGTGATGATACTTGTTCAAAGGGGTCACGTCCTCATCTTTTTGGGATGCTGACGTGTCATGGGGTTCTGACGACACCCCGTGGTAATTCCTGAACACTACATCCATTAGTCACCTCCATATAAGGACTTCCTGTTGTTGTGTATTACTGGTGTTTTCTTTCTTTCCCCATTTTCCTTCCATCCCAATTCCCACCGACCCTGCCTTGTCCCACTACCCCCCGCGGACCTCCATTACAGGTGTCTTTAGTGAGTGTGTTCTACTTTTCTTATTTTGCCTAAGAGTATTTTAAAATGTCATTCAACTCTGTGACTGCTTCTGCCTGATTCTCACCTCAGCTCCACCGTGACAAAAGTCTGTACTCATTCAAAAAACAATGATTTCAAAATGTAAGCAAAATACAAGTGTATTAAAATCCTATTTTTTCTGCCAATTAAATAAAAATTATGATGTTTTCAGTGGAGAAACGAGACTGGAGACAAACAAATGGCAAAATGAAAATACTAAGCTTTGACAATCAAAGACAATACATGAAAACAATGTAACTATAATACACTTTGTAGTACAATAAAGCACAAGGAAGAAACAACACTCAGGGTATATATGAGGGTGGTGATTAGGTGATAAGGTGCGTCAAGAGGTCCCGGGCAGGAGTATTCGGACTGCTGGCTAGTAGACCAGTGACGCAGACCGCCGGAGGTGTAGGAGGAGGTGGATACGTGACACTTCATCAAAACAACCGTACATCTCAGAATTTCTCCCAAATTACGTTCTCAGGAAACTATTTTGAAAACCTTAATTACGTTATATGCCAACATATTTAGGTTTTTTTACGTTTCAACTGCACGTTTCGTTATTGGGCTATATTTGTACTTATATTACGTTACCCCAGTACATTTAGTTTAGCCGATTTATGCGAGAACATTCCACACATTCCATACATTCCATAGCGTTCAAAATTAAATTGTAACATTCACAGTTAACGTCAGGTATGAGGATACTAACGGTTAAGGTTAGGCATTAGGTTACTAACGGTTAAGGTTAGATTTGACATTACTGAGGTTAAGGTTAGGATTAAGATTAGGGTTAACATTGCAAAAAAACTGACAATTGTCTGTCTGCATGACGCAGGCAATGTAGAACAAAACACGCACAAAGTGCCGGTCTGGATTTGAACTCCTGAACACTGGCATGCAAGTCGAGGATTTTATACGCCCATCCACCATCCCCGACCTCCGCCCTAGCAAAAACAACACTATTTACAGGCTACGTCATGATTTTCATATGTTCATATATTCGAGTGTTCAATTTAGTTCCTTACAAACGTAATTGAACCTCTCATACGTTCATATTTGACATATTTCGGTTTTACAAAATAGTTCCCTCAGAATGTATTTCATGTGATTTAGGGCTGCATCAAAAGCTAAATAAGAGTTTAAATCTAGCCTAATTTCAGATTAATGGAATGGTCTATGACTTTTTGTTTACAAGTGAGTCACACAACTCTTGCCCTACTATGAATTTTTTGGGGAGAATGACGGATGTTATTGCATAGTGTTATTCTTGTAATTAACACAGCGCAACAGATTTGATTTAGCTCAAAGTGTAGCGTAGGAGACTGAATGCTAGTTTGAGCATCGATCAGGGCAATAACTTTTTTTTACTGTGCCTACTTATTCAAAATAACAATAATATTTACTTCTAAACAACTCTATATTACTCAAGAAGATCTTAATGTATATTTATTTTTATTGCCATATACAGAGACCTAACGATCCATTAACATGTGTGATTATGCCATAGTTCAATTGCCTAATTGGCAATCCAAAGGATGTGGGTTTCCCCAACTGGTTAACCAGCTTGCATGAGGTGGTTAACTAGCTCAACTAGCTTATGACCAGTTCGACGAAGCAATTTAACTAGCTCAACCAGCTACTGACTAGTTTGACCATCTACAAATCAAAGCTGATCTAACCTGGATTTTCCAGCAGGGAGCTGGTCGACCAGATGAAGATGGGAAATGGTTGGTTGACCAGTTACAATTTTCCAAAACATATGCAAGCTTTTCAAGGCAGGGAACTACTGGAATAGTATATATTGTCTGTTTTAGGGGTGTGAGAGTTTAACATTCTGGCATCCTAAATGTTACCTTAAAACATAAACAATTCAATTTTCACAAAATTTTAATAATAGTTGTTATCACCACCTAACATTTCCCAATAAACACAAAAATAACAAAGATGCATACAGACAGTAGCAGAATCAGGCAACCATACGTTGTATGTGTTTAAGGAGGGAAACTGGAGAGAGAACACACCTGGTATGAATGTATTGCTTCTTATTTATTGTCTCTTCTTGATATTGCATAGCTTCTGTAATAGTTATCACATTATCAAACAGGGAGAAGCTATCAGCGAGCTAGTTATCGCTAGCGTTGGCTAATTAGGAATATTAGTACGTGTTTTTTCTCTTCCAACTCATAGTTACTAAATAACATGTGTACATATTTGATGCTGTATCCTGTACTTCTCTTATAGCTAAGATATAGTTCTGTCATTTTTACTTCCATTTTCCATTTATTAGTAATAATATATATCCAAATAACTTGCCAAACTGCTACAGCATCAATCATGTGGTTATTTAATGCCATTGTGAAAACAACAACTTACAAATGTCAAGTAAAATTTATTATAATTTTACCAGGAAATTTAGTTTAAAGTAAAGTTCCCAACTCATTTGAAACAAGCCTGTAGTTGTCTTTGATCAGCGAAAGTGGGAGAGATGTTTGTGACATGTTTTAGCTTATGGGTTAATTCCGCAATAACGGTAACATTATACATTGCAACATATTCTGGCCATGAGTTTATATTGTTGATAAAAGATGGCCATAAAAATAGTCTGTGTGAACAGCCGAGTTTGGCACAGAAATTTATTTTACAGGCACTTCAAATTCAAGTTGCTTAAAAAACATTTCAGAAGAATTAAAGCTGCACTATATAACTCTGGTGAAAGAAAAAATTTTTTTAGGACTAGTAAATGTTTGGAGTTAGCATATTCAAGAGCAATGTGCAGGTTGGACACCCCAATATAGCGTAGTGTACATGAATGATAAACAACTAGATTGGAGAAATAGATTACTGCCAAAAACAATCTTTAGAGATAAAATTGTGATTAAAAATATCGTCTGCATCTATAAATCAGTGAGGAAATCTGGTCAAGTTCATGCTGAAATTACTATGGACGGTGATGACGAAACCGAGCTCTTACCATTATGGCTGCTGTAAAACTTTCTCTATATCTCGCTGTGTCTCTCACCACTGCTCTAACTGAACCGACAACCACAATGAGAGAGCAGAGCGCGAGCTCGTTTTTGCATCAGCCTATGTCATATGACGCATTGCTAGCGGGACAGAGCCTGGCTTATAATGGGCACATTTTCATCAAAATCCTGCTTTAGGTTTTGTGTAACATAGCAATTTCTACCTGTGTTTTTAAAAGACCTCTTCCGAAAACATTAAGTTTAAATTCAGTTATATATTCAACCTGCACATTGCTCTTTCGAGTAAAATCTGACATAAATAAGAAAAAAAATAGATATTATGAAATGTTGATTTTGCTGTTTTAATATTTTCTAACTAGCAACAAATGCATATTATGGACAAAATAATGTTTATTTGCAGAAAATGCTTATTGTGTCCCTCCCTGTATTGTTCCTGTGTTTAGTAAAAATATATATACAGTTTTAATCAAAATTATTCAACCCCCATTGCAAATCAGTTTAATTCTAAAAATGTACAGACTGTCAGCTGTGTGCAATGAACAAATCAGACAAAAGCAATTGAAAAAGCTCAACAAAACAACTGCTTCATGTGGTTTCCCCAAATTCAAGCACAAAAGTAACTGATAACATCTCTTAAAATTATTCAAGACCTTCATGGCAAGTATTTTTAGTACTGTAAAGGTTGTCTCCACGTCCCATCCCATCTGGTGCTGCTTTTTGCAGATTATGTGGCCCTGATGACATCATCGGCCTGTGAACTTCACTCACTGGATTGATTCGCAGCCAAGTGTGAAGCGGCTGGAATGAGGATCAGCACCTCTAAATCTGAGGCCATAGTTCTCAGCAGGAAACCAATGCAGTGCCTACTCAGGGTAGTGAATAAGTTTTACCACAAGTGAATAAGTTCAAATACCTTGGGGTCTTTTTTGTGAGTGAGGGGACAATGGAGCGGGAGAACCGGCTCAGGGCCTCGGGATCCACCAGTCGGAGTTGGTTAATGTTGCTCAGGAAAGGGACGTTTGGGTCTCTCTGATGGAGCTGCTGCCCCCGCGACCCAACCCCAGATAAGTGGACAAAGATGAGGATGGTTCTTCTATGGAAGAATCCTGCAGGCCGTAAGAAGACTAGAGGCATCGTCATCCCAGGGACTTTCTACCACGTACCCCCCACCTGTCGCAGCAACTGTCACATCACCCTCCATCCTGACCAACGAATCACATCTGGCATTAACCAGAACCATTCAACGGTAGCCCCATGAATGTTGCAACTTCTTATCATAGTGTGACTTGTATTTTGAACACCAGCCTGGCCATGCCATCTCAGACTGGGCCAAAGTAGCGACCCTTATATCCATGCTAACAGGTCGGGCACTAGAGTGCATGGCTGTATGGGAGAGGAAAGGACCTGAGGTGTCATCCTACTCAAGATTTGCGGCTCTTCTGTGGGCCTTATTTGACGACCCCCTGATGGAGAGAATGAACCAACAACTAGTGGACAAGCTACGTCTTGCCATGCAGGTTTTAGTCACTCCAGTATCTGTGCTTGTGCTTGCCCTTGATGGATGCCCACTGGGTACAGGAGGTATAACACACATTATGGTACCTCTCCAAGTTATGGGTGAACCATAACCATCAAGAACAACTGTCCTTTTTTGTCATGCATGCCTCTGCTCACTTAGTTGTTATTCGCTTACCCTGGATTCTGTCACATTTTTTGGTCCGAGAGGGGTCTTTGGAGTGTCAGAAGAGTTGCCTATCAGTGTCCTTGTGGGATACGTCAGTGGAAAGCCACATTTGTTCCACATCCATCACCTTGCCACCTGAATTTAGGGAGCTCAAGGAGGCCTTCTCTAAGGAAAAAGCTGCAGTACCTGCCTGCCTCCTCATCAATCGTGGGATTGTGTCATTGATCTTCTGCATGTCGTAATGCTAAAAAAATTGAGTAATATCTACCCTGTAGATGAGGCATTATGTGTTCCAGCTCAAACACACCTGGTGCAACTGAAGCCCTTGATTAGTTGCATCAGGTGTGCTTGAGACAACACCTGTTCTGCATGTTTTTGCTGTTGTGAGGGATTCTATTAGGTGTTTCAATAATTTTGAGACTGGAGAAGTCATTATGAGATACATTTTCAGTTGGATAGTTTGATTTGTTCATTGCAAACAGCTGACAATCTGTACATTTTGACAACTAACTTGATTTGCAAAGGAGGTTGAATCATTTTAATTATATCGGAAAAAATAATAAGAACAAGAATAATGGTAATAATAATAATAATAATAATAATATAAAAAAAGAGTTCAATAGATTTTAATACAACTATACTTTTTTTGTTATGTAATATTTTTCACAACTTACAATTTCCTTGTAATATTTATAGATGACTCATGAAATATTTTCATATACGTGTCATACCATGTTTTTCTAGGAAAGTAGCCAATATCAGGTACTGTACGAAGTGTGTTTGTCTTGAGGCAAAACTTATTCAAATCTTATTTTATTTGTATGATTCTTTTCCATATGGGTTGTCAAGCAACAACCTGCAAGCAAGTATTTTATTGCAGTTTGCCTTGGGTATCCTCTGGATATGACCATTTAAAAGAATGAACCTTAACTATTAAATGTCAGTAATGATCTTATATTGACTGCTGAAGATCCATTCCAGTTATTCAGGATCCCAATGCTGTGTTGGGTATATGGATCACAAGCGTCCTGTTCACAAGCTTCTTCCTCACCAAGTGTTGGATGTCTGACTGTTTTCCCCAGGTCAGTGAAAACAAATGAATTTGTTTTATTTGGAAACCAATTTTGGTTGAAACCAGATTCTAAATAACATTGGTCATTAGTTCACCAATGTAAAGCCTATGCCCAGAAGCCAGTGTCTCATTAGACCTTGACTGAAACCTCAAAATTCATACTAAGAAGTCAAACCCTTTTTTTTTTAACAACAAAAAAATATAGCTTAATTAGCATTTTCTCCCATTTTCCTTACACATATCCATGTTTCTTTGATAACACTTGATGGAAATTGCTCCTGTCTATCTTCCAACTCAGGTAAAATATAATTGTCTCAAAACTCAGTAGCAGTGTCCCTAAATTTTGACAGTGAGCTGTAAAACCTCCCTCAATTAACATCACTTAAATCCGAGAATAGGACGAGTTATCCCCCCGTTGACCTGCATGGGGCAACCCTTTGTCTCACAGCTAATGTTTGTATTAGCCTTTTGTGCCTGCAACAGCCCCCTTACACACTAACACAAACACGCAGACATACAAGATGGAGACACAAAAATGACAGAGGCCATTTCCGAATATACCCCCCCAGCACAGCACGTCAATCCCTACCCACACAGACTTATTCAAACCACCCCTCCTCTGTCTGTGGGTCTGTCAGCATTAAAAGGCTGGCCTGACGCTGAGGTAGTTAAAGAACCCCAGCCGGTTTAAAGTGCTCCATCATGTGGCTCACACCAGTCAGCCCAACACACACAGATACACAACTCACAGGCCAACAACACAAGCTCCCCTTAGCCTGCAAACAATGAGGAAGAGCTCCTGTCAGGTCCAAAAGTAAGAAGACTAATTGACCTAGGATCTCTTGACCCTTAAAAATGAACTGTCCAAAACAATCTGCACTATTACTAAATGTTACAATGTTGTAAATAACCAAAAATCTAGTGACAGCAAAAAGATCAACGCGTATTCACTTTCATCCTCTTAGTCAATGTCTTTTACTACAGTAATGGGTTAAATTATTTTCTTAATAAAAGATGATGTATCTAAAGCTGAATAGAAAATGGGATACATTTGCTTTAGCACTGGGAATGAAGCTGGGGGACATTGAAGAGAAATTCTCCACCACTTATTTCTCTGTTTTCTGTCAGTCCAGAGAGCTGAATACGAAGCTGGCCTATGGTGAAGGGTGACATATGCTGAGTGGTTAGGGAGTCAGACTTATAGTCTGAAGGTTGCTGGTTTGATTCCCGACTGGCATTGTGTCCTTGAGCAATAAACTGTACCTTACGTTGCTCCAGGGGATGTGTCTCTATTCAATGTAAGTCACTCTGAGCATCCGCTAAATTACAAAAAATCCAAATTTATTAACACTTTTGGATGCCTGTAAAGCCTAAAACCCTACAGTATGAAGCACAACTCAGCGTTATTTAATAATGAACACAGCCAGCAGCAGTGGAATACTGAATTTGCTACAAGCTCAATATAGAAATATAGCTGCGAGCAGCGATTGCGGGCCCAAGCCGCTGGCACCGCAACCCAGGTGCCTTCAAGCCGGTGGCACCGCAACCCCGGTGCCTTTAATTACCTTTTAAGAGCCACGTTCACTCATTCAAATAAAGAGCATTTTTCCATGTGGGTGAAATTCATTGTTCCTCACCTTACTTGATGTCAGGTTTCAGATC
>JACXGM010007123.1:5283-31391 GCA_016801145.1 Umbra pygmaea | reverse complement strand
TAGCAAATACAAATCCTCCTTGACAAAACCAATAGCAAATACAAATCCTCCTTGACAAAGCCAATAGGAAATAGAAATCCTCCTTGACAAAACCAATAGCAAATACAAATTCTCCTTGACAAAAACAATAGGAAATACAAATCCTCCTTGACAAAACCAATAGCAAATACAAATTCTCCTTGACAAAACCAATAGCAAATACAAATCCTCCTTGACAAAACCAATAGCAAATACAAATCTTCCTTGACAAAACCAATAGCAAATACAAATCCTCCTTGACAAAACCAATAGCAAATACAAATTCTCCTTGACAAAACCAATAGCAAAGACTAGCCCAGATGCTATCATTTGTAGAATTCAGTGTCATCAAGTGCACCATAAAACATTGCAGAAATAAAATAATAAGCACAGTCATGGTTTTACAAGTATTGAAATATTCTGCAGGAATGTCATAAAGCTGCAGGTTCGGTCCTCCAGGATTGCTGCAGAAATGGTCATATTACTGCAGAAATTGACACATCCTGTAGGAATAAAAAAATCCTGTAGATTCTGATCCTGTAATATTTACCAGATCCTCCTGAAATATAAAGATCCTGCTAGTTTGGATGTGTCATGGTTGTGCAGGATTATTAAAATTCCTGCAGGATAGGTCATACACTTGCAGGAATATCAGGTACTTTTCCTCCAGGATTTCTGCATGAGTCCTATAAATCCTGCAGAAAAGGGACACCTGGAAAATAAGTCTGTTGCAGATTGTAACGGTGATTTATACATAGAATGAGTAGATTTATGCAAAAAGATGCATAAGATACACTACCCAAAGGAAATTTGGCCTCTTTCATACTTATACTAGAAGTAGCTTGCGATGACTCAACAGTTCCAATCGGACATAGTTCATACTGCGATGACTCAACAGTTCCAATCGGACATAGTTCATACTGTAGCTAATTTAATAAATAGTGTCAGTTGGTGTGAACACTATTAAACATTATTGTCATGTGTTGTTTGGAACAAATTTCGAGTCAGTTACAACATTGCAAATTGTCCTAATATACACCAGCTTTTAGAAGATAGCTTAAATTGGGAAAATGTGAAAATGCAATGATAATATTATAAGACAAATGTATAGTTAATGTAGGAGTCAAAGCTATACCTAATGTAGGAGATAAAGCTATAGTTAATGTAGGAGACAAAGCTGTAGTTAATGCTGGCTTGGGTCTGTGTATCAGAAAACTTCATAGCTCAAAAATGCTACGCTAACATGTTACCTCCTTAAAACCGGTGCACAGTTGTTAACACTTTACTTTCTTTCAACATCACTGTTTTAAAAAAATGATTTCCAATTCTTTAAATGTTGTGTTTACTTCAAATCACTGGGAATAGCATTAACCCACATTTTTTAAATGCACCAAATTCATTGGCATGTGACTTCCTAGACAACATTCTTGGGTATGCAAGGTGACATGCCCATTCATTCCTCATACTCTGGATGTCTCATTTGTAAGGATTACAATTGTTATGCCAAGACTATCCAGTGACAACACTGCCTGTAATACAATGCACTGTATGATGATGCGGCTCCCCTCTGGTGAAATTCAAAACCTGGGTGTGCTATTTTAGATTTTTTCGACAGTAAGAGCCACAGGCTAGGGAGACGGCATGAAGAGGGAAACAGAGAGCAAGGGCACAGCCAGTTGGCCGATACAGGGCTTAAAGCCCATCATCAGGGAACATGCATGCTCTTGAGTTTGGGAGCCCAGACCACTAAACCAAATCTGGCACAATATTCGGTAGGCTGAAATAAATAACAACACCTATCGGCCTATCTACAACTCTGGAGCCCAAGTACCTCTGTGACCGCATTCTACCTTAGTGACCCATGAACCCCCCCTCCTTTCTGTGTTTTACTTCAGCACTCCACACAAATAGAACTGTGTGACTACAATTTCAGTTGTGTGGGTCCCAAGATGTGGAATGTTCCAGAAATGATTACTGCTGCAGAGTCTCATTTATGAATAAGCTGAAAGCGCTGTATCTATGTATTTGGTGTCTTCGCACTTTTAAAAATTATACTACACCTACTTAACCAAGTAGTATGTTCCTGCACAACCAGAGGCTGCAGTTTTAGGACCCCAGTTCTAGGCCCGCAGATTCAGGACCCTAGTTTTTTGTGTTGACGCTTGAAACGTACACATTAATAACCGTCCCGTCGATACACTTTTACTAATGTAGAGGTTTTTGTAAATTTAAACAAATGTTATAGACAGTGGAACGATAGACAGTGAAATGATGTCTGCTACGGATTAAAATATCCAGGGTTTCAGTTGGGCTTCAATATTCACTCAGTAGCATGTAAGTAAATAGTTAAGGTATTGTTAATATATTTTAGATGGGCAAGGTTTCACAGTGGTAAAGGTTAGGGTAAGGCTTTTGGTAAGGCTTATGGATGTAATGATAGAAAGTAAAAATCGCCTGTCTGTATCACGCTGCAATCTAGACACAAAAAACTAGGGTCCTGAAACTGCGGTCCTAGAACTGGGGTTCTAAAACTGCAGCCTCCGGTTGTGCAGGAATGCCCTTCTCATTTAACCAGGTAATACGATGGACAGCTGATTGTTCTTTGCAATGACAACCAAGCCACGAGAACCATGACAGTACAAAGACAACATGAAGTTACACACAGTATATACAATATACACAAAATACAGACAAAAAGCTACATTGTAAAAGAAATCTGTGAAAAAACTGTAAAAAGTACTGATCATTTGCTGCCAGTACTTTTTTTATTATTTTACTGACATTTCCTTCAAGAAAATCACAGAAACTATTTTGTGAACACAGTCAATTTCTGTTAACACACAGATCTGATATTACTTTAAACTGACATCTACCGTGTTTATAAAGAATTTTCTGTTATTGTCTGCTAGGAAATGCCCGTAAAATAATAGAAAAAGTACCAGCAGCAAATTACCAGTACTTTTTCCTGTTTTTATACAGATTTTTTTACAGTGTATGTATGCAAGTGAAGCGTACTCTAGAATATCAACGAGTCAAGATGCAGGGGCAGGAATTATTAAGTGGTTTACTTAGCACTTAAGAATAAACAAACAAGAACAGTTACGACACAAAGAACAATTACACACAGTGTCTGAAAGGTCCATGCTTACATAGTGATAGTGATGAGATGCTAAAGTGCCGATGCGCTGACGGTGATTGGGGCGCGTTGGATTTCCATTCCCAGGTGGTGCGCTCAGATACCTCAATGCAATGTGTGGGATTCTTCTTCTCATATCCTTGCTACATTATTTTATTCCAAATTTCTTCAAAGCTACTTCTGCACAAGGTATACAACTTACTACACATTTTATTGATTATTACACTGCTTATTACTATGACAAGAAATCACAGAAACAGATAAAGAGATACATTTCCACCATATGCAATGTTTCTTAAATAGAATCCACAGATGGTGTGCATAACTATTGGAGTTCACCATATGATGTGGGCGTAGTTTTGCATTTTATTCCAGTCATTGGCTGCAGAGAACTGAAAGGATGTATGGACAAAGAGAATGGTCAGTGAAATGTAGCAATTGGAGTTTCAGGTATGTAATGTGATAGAAGTGGGCTAAGATAAAGTGGGGATATATTAAATTGTACCAGTTGTAGACATGTATGCAGCAAGGGCCAGTCTGTGAGTATGAAAAAGTAAAAATAGCGAATGTTATATGGGGCATTGATAGGTGTGTCACATACTTTCATTGAAATGAGTATGAGTTCAGTGTGAGTATCTTAGAATGGAATGTGGGCAGGTACAAATTAAAAAGCATGAATTTAGTCTTCGAGTTGAGGAATAGTTGGATATCTTTGAAAATATGGTAGAAAGTAGATAGCACAGTGTTCAATGAGGGGCAAATGTATAGTATTCAGAATTGATGTACTGTACACCGCGTTCCAAATTATAATACAAATTATATTTTACACTGATTTTCCTAAATAGTCGATGCAAATGACAGTTAGTATAATTTTCAAATCACCAACTGTTAGGGTATATGTTGAATTTCATTGAACAAACCACCCAATGAAAACAGCATTTAAAAAAAACTCAAAATGCACTGTTCTAAATTATTATGCACAACAGAGTTTGAAATCATTTTATAAGTTGTAAAGAACTGAAAATGGTCATTTGTTGAATTTGCAGCATTAGGTCATATTTACTGAAATCAAAAGCTATTTCAATCAAACACATCTTAACAGGTCAAGTTACATGTTAACATAAGACCCCTTCTTTTTCACCTTCCCAATTCTTGCATCCATTGCACTATTGAGTTTATAGAGAGTTTCTGTTTGAATTTCTTTGCAGGATGTCAGAATAGCCTCCCAGAGCTGCTGTTTTGATGCAAACTGCCTCCCACCCTCATAGATCTTTTGCTTGAGGATGCTCCAAAGGTTTTCAATAAGGTTGAGGTCAGGGGAGGATGGGGGCCACACCATGGGTTTCTCTCCTTTTATGCTCATAGCAGCCAATGACACAGAGGTATTCTTTGCAGCATGAGATTCAGGTCATATTCACACCTTCAGGGACCCTAAAGGGGCCTACCAGCTCTCTCCCCATGATTCCGGCCCAAAACAAAACTCCGCCACCTCCTTGCTGACGTCACAGCCTTATTGGGACATGGTGGTCATCCACCAACCATCCACTACTCCATCCATCTGGACCATCCAGGGTTGCACAGCACTCATCAGTAAACAAGACTGTTTGAAAATTTGTCTTCATGTATTTCTGGGCCCACTGCAACCATTTCTGTTTGTGAGCATTGGTTAGGGGTGGTCGAATAGTAGGTTTATGCAAAACTAAAAGAAGCACCAGAAGCTTCAAATACCTGTTTGCTGCTTTGTAATGGCATTTTAGCTGCTGCTCTCTTTTTTCAATGAATTTGTCTGGCAGTAAGTTTCCTCATTATGCCTTTATCTGCACGAACCCTTCTGTAATCTGAATCAGCCACAAATCTCTTCACAGTACGATGATCATGCTTCTTTCAAGTCTTCGTGAAATATCTAATGTTTTCATACCTTGTCCAAGGCATTCAGAGATCTTATATCTTTCCCATATTGCTTGAATTCTGTGGCCTGCTTAATATTGTGGAACATCCTTCTTAAGTAGTTTTCCTTTAATTGGGCTCACCTGGCAAACAAATTATCACAGGTGTCTGAGATTTATATCAGTGATCTAAAGAGCCCGGGGACACAATACCATCCATTAATATTTAATGTTTAGGACACTTAATTCCAATTTGCATAATCATTTCGAACGCGGTGTATAACGTACATATCCCAACGCTTCATTAAATTCAATGAGACCAACAGGAAGAATTTGATTAGTGTACAAACATTGTGAATGTGAGTGGGAATAAAGTACTCTTTACCAGTGTTCTTGATGTATGAATTCAGGAAGTTACCAGAGTTAGAAATAGCTGAATGTTGGTAAGGAATATTTCCAATTGATCCAAAGCAGAGTCAAGATCCCCTCAAAAGATTTCATTTTTGTAGTTCTAGTTTGCTGCATGTCTTGCATTAAAAATAAGGCATCAACAAACATGTCCCCCACTCTTGCAGTTCATAGAGAAAAGCTGTTAAAAGCTGTCCCCCATTAAATCAGTCAGTGGTCATGAAATCCAGTCCTGAGGTTGGACACACTGCACCCAGTCAGGTAAGTTGTTTTTAAACCAGGCCAGGCAGTTTTGTAAGAAACCAATGCTGATGAGTAAATTAATTAGATTATATGTACCCAAGGCTTTGGTATGATCAAACTTTTCGTGTATCTGAAATGGACCTGTGGTCAGCTCTAAAACATGATTGCCTCATAAAGATAATTTCAGATTATTTACCTGGCTTTCAAACAATTATGATAGGCAGGATGGGATGGAATTAGTTTTTTTTAACAGCAGCTTTCTGGTCTCTGGGAATAATGGACAATTTAATCTAAAGATATCAATATGAGTTCAGGTAATAATTTAATCTAAAGATATCAATATGAGTTCAAGTAATAATTTAATCTTAAAATATCAATATGAGTTCAGGTAATCCAAAGATATCAATGTGGGTTCAGATAAACTAAAAATATCATTATGGGTTCAGATAATTTTAAAATATCAATTTATGTTCAGATAATCTAAAGATATTAATATGGGTTCAGATAATCTAAAGATATCAATATGGGTTCACATAGTAGCTGAATCCAATTTTAAAAAAATCATCCACCCCATCTGATTTATAACGGTCCAAATTGTGGAGCTCAATGTTTATTGAAAATGTTATGCCCATTGTGTTTTTTATATTTATTGTTAGCACCTTGACTGTGAAACACTTACCACATTTCTGTTAATGGACTTATTTTGTACTACATGTATATTCAACATCATCATCCTCATATCATCAATCATTTTCAGTCATTGTAACGGTCTCCACCCCCCCGACTGTCGTTCTATTAGTTCAATCAGATGCAGCTGTTCTCCATCATGTCATTAGAATTTTTTTTAGTAGCTGGTTATTTGTTTGTTCACTGTCGTTCGTTGTTGCGTGTTGATTGTTGTTTCATTATATTATGCATTTTGGCTCACCAAAGCCCCTTTTATTTCTGTGAAGTATTATCGGTATTAAAACCTGTTTTCAGTTACTAATGACCTTTGCGTGTGTCTCCACTTTACGCAGGACACATTAAGATCATTATCGTTATGTTCCTTTACAGTAAGGGAATGAGGTATGAAGGGATAATAGATGGATGTTTCTCTAAATCGAGCGAGGGATTGATGAAATAGCTCTGATAATCAGAAGCCCTAATTAACCTGGTTTCTTTTATGCTATTTTGCCCCAAATACACAAATAACAGAACTCAGTGTCCCTGAATACTTAATAGTTTCTCATTCACTTTTGTTTGTTTTGCTTCCAGCCATTGTTGTCATCTTGACTAATCCCTAACTACAATTTGTGATTTATCTCCAAATTATATTCTTCTTGGAGAATATCAGGTCACTAATTCACTAGAGCATTTACATCTCTTCTACATTGGGATTTAACGAGTGAACAAATGTTTTCCAGTTGCTCTTGACTGAGTAATGTAAAGTTGTTTTGAGAATGCCACAAGTATTGGTCTCCAGAAAGTTTGCTGCTTCAGTGTTCTTAGATCTTTTTTCAGTAGTTACTATGGTATACTGAAGTATAATTACAAGCAGTCCAAAGGCTTTTATTGACAATTACATTACGTTTATGCAAAGAGTCAATATTTGCAGTGTTGATCCTTCTTTTTCAAGACCTCTGCAATCCACCCTGGTATGCTGTCAATTAATTTCTGGGCCACATCCTAAATGATGGCAGCCCATTCTTGCATGATCAATGCTTGGAGTGTTTTAGAATATGTGCGGTTTTTGTTTGTCCACCCATCGCTTGAGGATCTACCACAAATTCTCAATGGGATTAAGGTCTGGGTAGTTTCCTGCCCATTGACCCAAAATGTTGATGTTTTGTTCCCTGAGCAACTTACTTTTGCCTTATGGCAAGGTGTTCCATCATGCTGGAAAAGGCATTGGTCGTCAACAAACTGTTGGATGTTTGGGAGAAGTTGTAATCGGAGTTGGTACCATTTTTTATTCATGGCTGTGTTCTTAGGCAAAATTGTGAGTGAGCCCAATCCGTTGGCTGAGAAGCAACCCCACACATGAATGGTGTCAGGATGCTTTACTGTTGGCATGACACAGGACTGATGGTAGTGCTAACATTGTCTTCTCTGGACAAGGTGTTTTCCAGATGGCCCAAACAATCGGAAAGAGGATTGTAATGGAAGTTTTCTGTGTTGACCAACGATAAAGTTAGATGAAAAAAAATTAATATAATATATATTATATATATAATTTTATATATTTATAAAATTAATATATAAATACTCTGCTCTTTTCAACCAACAGGTCAGAACCAGTTTTTATTGTAGAAAAGACTTGTAGCAAAACTCAAGAGCATGGAACTAAACATTCATTATTTCACAGTTTCAAGGTTGCCCCATGGGTGAATATGGTCTGTCCGAGAGCAGCTTCACTCCCATTTAGGCCGTACTCCGAGGCCTGTATTTTCCCACTGAATCTAACAGTCAATGTGTGTGACTTATAAACAGCTATACACTTCTGCCTTGCACAATCAATAACAAATCAAATGATCAAACCACATGCATTTGCATTGGCATAGTCATTTTCTACCACAGGATTCATCAGAGAAAATGTCTTTACCCCAGTTCTCAGCAGTCCAATCCCTGTACCTTTTTCAGAATATCAGTCGGTCCCTGATGTTTTTCTTGGAGAGAAGTGGCTTCTTTGCTGCCCTTCTTGACATCAGGCCACCCTCCGAAACTATTTGCCTCACTGTGTGTGCAGATGCACTCACATGTGCCTGCAACCATTCCTGAGCTAGCTCTGCACTGGTGGTGCCTCAGTCCCATAGCTAAATCAACATTAGGAGACGGCCTGGCGCTTGCTGGACTTTTTCAGGCACCCTGTGGCCTTCATCACAACAATTGAATATCTCTCCTTGAAGTTCTTGATGAGCCGATGAATGGTTGACTTAGGTGCAATCTTCCAAGCAGCAACATCCTTGCCTTTGAAGCCCTATTTGTGCAAAGCAATGATGACGGCACGTGTTTCCTTGCAGGTAACCATGGTTGACAGAGGAAGAACAATGATTTTAGGCTACCCTCCTTTTAAAGCTTCCAGTCTGTTATTTTAACTCAATCAGCATGACAGAGTGATCTCCAGCCTTGTCCTCATCAACACTCTCACCTGTGTTAACAAGACAACCACTTACATGGTGGCAGCTGGTCATTTTGTGGCAGAGATAATTAAAAATTCACAATATTATTTAATAATCAGATTCAATGCACAGGTCAGACAAGCAGAGTTTGATACACAGGTATCCAGGTAGACAATATCAAGATCCTGGGAATACTCAGTAGACAGACAGGCAGGGTTCGGTACACAGGTAGATCCAGAACAGTACAAACAATACCAGGCACAAGGGAGTCCAGACAGCAGGCAGATTTCGGTACACGGAAAGGCACTGGCAAAAACACAAAAGGGCAGATCCAAAAGAGTAGCACAGGGCAAAAACAGGTCAAGACATAAAGGTAAGTACTCAGCTACAAGTATGTCGTTAGATGAACAAACATAAGGGAATATACTGGAACCTAAACAAGACCTAACTCAAAAATGCAAACAAAATAGAGCAGGACACAGGATACAAGGACATCATTACATACCCCAGGTTCCTGTCCAGCCAGCTCAGCCTCAGGTTCCTGCTGAGCAGTGGTAATTTTACCTCCAAGTTTTTGTGGGGAACATCCAACAAAATACATCCTACCACAAAGCATAAAAAGACAAAAAAATGACTTACTATACTATACCAGTTTCCTGTTTTGCTAGCCAGGCAGCATGCTCCATGCCAGCTAGTGTCACCCCAGGTTCCTGTTTCACTATCCAGGCAGCATGCTTTACGTCAGCTAGCGTCACCCTAGGTCCCTTTTTCGCTAGCCAGGCAGCATGCTCCACGTCAGTTAGCGTCACCCCAGGTTCCTATTTAGCTAGCCAGGGAGCATGGTCCAGGCCAACTAGTGTCACCCCAGGTTCCTGTTTCACTAGCCAGACAGCATGCTTTACGTCAGCTAGCGTCACCCCAGGTTCCTATTTAGCTAGCCAGGCAGCATGCTCCAGGCCAGCTAGTGTCACCCCAGGTTCTTGTTTCACTAGCCAGGCAGCATGCTTTATGTCAACTAGCGTCACCCCAGGTTCCTTTTTCGCTAGCCAGGCAGCATACCGCAGGTCAGCTGGCAGCACCCCAGGTTACTGGCCTCCAGTCCACAGGGGACCCTGTCTGGCTGACCCAGCCTATGCTGACCCATCGGTCGGTGGCCCAGCATGTTAAATAATTACTGGCCAATCATACAAGAGAGAATGTAAAATGGTTTTGAGTTTTTTTTCTCAATCAGCTAGACATTAACAATAATAGTAATTCATTGTATTTATATAGAGCTTTTCAATTACTCAAAATGCTTTACATAGTAATGGGGGAAGCCCACTAGCCTGGCTCCGCCCTCCTACATACTTCATTTTCCTTCAGTACTACGTCTGGGTTTGCAGTATGTTCTTGGGTTTTCTCCGAACAATTTTTTACCGGTCCAATCAGCGAACAGAGGGAGTGGCTGAGAACGATGACGTTGATGTCCTGCACTAGTTTGAGTTGTAGTACGTCACCACCAAACTTAGCGATTGGTTATGGCAGATCCAATAGTTTTAAAGTACCTGCCTTCAAGGAAGATAACGCTTGTCAATGGACTCTCTACAAATTAAATGTATGTACGAGAGTCTGGTAAGACCAGGCTAGAAGCCCACCTCATCCACCACCAATGTGTAGCACCCACTTCCATACACAGTCACACATACAGAATCCCATTCACTTCGGTGATGCAAGGCAGCCATTTTGCGCCAGAATGCTCACCACACATTAGGAATACAATTGTGTTTCTTTAGCCAGGGTTCAAGATTAGCTCGGGGTTAACAAACGCTTGTGTGAGCACAGGGCCAGTCTTAGCCTGGGCTAACAACAATGTAGTTTGAAACGGCCTCTTGAGTATCACACATCACATCTGTGAAGCAAGCACAATCCCCCCTTTGATGAGAAAGGAGCCCTTTAAATGACGAAAGAGAGTGGAGTTAAGATGCTTTAATGATGGCTTTGTTTAATCTGATAAAACCTCACACGTTTAGACACTTTCGGAACCACTCCTGGGACAAAGGATTTTGCCAGTCAAGCATTTTTGAAATGTGTGCATTTCTGAATTTCAGGAACCCTTGTCTATACCTCTATTGGTAGATTTAGTATTTTGAGACATTGAAGGAAGCAAGACATTACACACCCTTTTATATATATATTCACTCAATTATATTTTTGGTTCAGTGGACGTTAATAAACTTAGCAGAACTCTTAGTCAGAATGAAAATTAAAGAATGTTCAACAGTTAATGGATGTAGACAGTTTCCTGTACCCCCACCTGCCAAGCACTGCTTTTATACAGTACCATGACATTGAAGCAGGGAATTAAAAAAATCTAAGAAGGAAAAAACTGCTAAGAATTAATTACGGTAGTCCTAATGATGTTGATGTTGATGTTTATGAGTTCTGGATTTGAGTGATGATACAGAAAGTTTATGTCTAATCACAGTTCCTAAAGAGGAAAATGTGCAATCGGAAATGTCACAATACATGCGACATGACATATAATAAGACCAGAGATGCTACCAGTTAGAGTAATAGATTACCTTTCTGAGTTGGGCTGAGTTCACAACTTTTGGGAAGTTCCTCAGTACGACCCTAATGACCAGGTAAAAGAAGTTCTGTAATTTTAGAATGTTTCCCATTGTTCCAATTGAAGGTAAAACACTGTAAACTTTTACAGTAGATTTCCTGTCAAATTACAACCTTTTTTTACATTGTAGTCATGTTTTAGTTTTTCATAGTTCACTGGTAAGTTATGGACTTCTTTTACCTGGTCAATAGGGTATAACTGAGGTGTAAAAACATACGACTCACATCCCACAGTTTACAAGTTCAAATCCAGGCAGACACTTTGAGAGAGCAAGAACCAGGAGAGAAGGTGGACAAGTAGTCTGAAGCATTTTGCTGTTGTGAATGAGGAATTGCTTAATGGGATATAAGTGTATTGTCCAATCTCAGTCCCCTTCTTACCTGAGACATATTTGTCAGAGCTTTCACTGCATTACCAAATTGAACTTAAGACAGAAGAAGTGATGGGTTCCAACAAACTGGGGTGAAAGAGAGAGGCTGGTGCTGTTGAAGACATACTCATAGTATACAACCTACTGGACTTTGACGTGTTGCCTTTACTGAAAGCTATTATTTAGGTTGCCATGACTATACCGGTTAGCAGCTGTAGCTGTGAAAAGTGTTTTAGCGCCTTGGGATAGCTCTGTACCCTGCTCAGGATATGAATTGAGAAGGAGATACCACCAAACAAACACAGAAACGGGGATGATACTGTAGGTTTGCCACCCTCAAGGTGAGGTGACACAGTGTAATTCTCCCAAAGTAGATTAAATAATCTGCAGAGATGTTTTAAGACAGAACTGGAGAGAAGTTTTAAGTGACTTTGTACCTCAGATTAAGATCAGTTGGGTTTTGGCTAGTTCATGAAGATAGTCACTTTCTTAGTTTTTAAATCAATTCAATATTTTGCATAATAATAAATAAATATTTAAATTGTTATCCAGTGAAAGTAGTGATTCAGCAGGGGGGGTTAACTCTTTTCTCACGTTTTCATTAGGGGCTGAGCCCCCCTAAAGGTCGGATCCTAGAATCTTGCTTCCAATTCTACTGGAAACTTTAAATGAGTTCTCCAATGGGGAAAGCCATAGTACCCTTTTGGAACCCTTTTATTTAAGAGTGCACCGACAGAAAAACGTAAGATCAAGCTTCACTATAGACAGAAGAGCATTGAATCTAGTGTTCATATTCTTTATGTCCTTTTTCACCTGCATGTACAACAGCAAACATGTTTTGTTTTATGTCAGAGTGACTTGAACAGCTTTGAAATTACAGATCAAGAAAATTAGATAAAATATTTTGCCTCATTTCTAATCCTACCACCAGAATAAAGTAAATCTTGACTTTTCTAACCCAACCCTCCACTCTGCTGTGCCCACAATGCTGCTACTTATAGCACCTATATTTATCTCTGCAGGATCTACAGTATATTTGACCAATTACCTTTCAAATTACTTTCAACAACTCATAGATTTTTGTGCGGGCAATCCATCAAATCATCCAGATAACCTTTCCAACATTCTAAAGTCCATACACCAATCTTTCCCAGTATACCAGCCTTTTGTCAAGGCAAATATATCTCTGCATTCTACCACCGTCTCACAAAGGACTTCAACCTTGCCACCTGCAACACCCCTGTGGTAATTGCTCCAGAAATAAACACAATTATAGTTATTGACTGTCTGTTTCCCCCAATTCCCTCAAGAGTATATGCTGCAGGTTCAACTTTACCCACGTATTATGAGGTAGCAACCAATCCTGGACCCCAACAAATGGACAAAAGCAAAATACTGTAGGTTGCCTAATTCATAGTCTCCATAGTCTACGCTGGGCTCATATTTCAATGCCACACATATTGGGCCTTATTTTTGTAGTAAGTAAATATTTATATAATATCTTAAATTGTATATGTCAATTCAAGTTAAAATGTTGTTTATTGCGCACATGTAGAGGACATGCAGATGTAATTGCATGTGGAGTGAATATCGTATGCCACGGTTCAGAAATGCAGTCATGATAGTAAAGGAGAAAAGCAATAAAAATAAAAATGTAAAACAATAAGATATAATGGTCCCAGAACAGTAACAACCTATACAGTTTGTACATGTAAACAATACCCTCTGAATCATAGAGTATAATGAATATATGATGAGTACAGCAAGTTACACCAATATGCTATAAATCAGTAGAGTTACTGACTGATAATCAGCAGAAGTTGCAGTTAAATGATCCCTAGTGGCTACAGTATAAATCTCTATACATGTAATACATCGAAATATGTACATGTGCAGTTATACAACAGGTACAGTGAAAAACTGAGCTATAGGATTAGTGGTCATACTGACAAGGTGGGGGGAGAACTATACAGATACTGTAGAAAGATTATGACATCAATTATACAGTCCGTAGTGACTAGAGGTTGTCAAGCAGTTAGAAAAATAGCACGGTGCCCTTGTGTAATTGTCCATGTTGGCCTTAACAATTTAAAATATAAATGCTTTTCCTTTGTCTTTGCATTCAAGTTGCTCTTATTCTCTGTAAATTCTCTATATGTTCTTCTCTGTATATTCTCTATATGTTTATGATATAATCTACAGACTATATATGTATGATCTACACAGACTAATCAGTAACATTCGAACAGAACCTATTTATATTTTTGTATCTATGAAATTATAATACAACAAAATTACTATAGAAGTGAAATACTTTCCCATCGCTCCACTTCCGCCAAGCCAGTTCTGTAAACGGTTGATGCATACGTTCAATAATGCAACACACTGAACGCTTTGCAACTGCTTCTGCAACGCAATACTGCAAGGCAAGCGCAACGTTCCATTAGAAGTTCATTAACTTCTGGTGAATCCCAATGCTATTCGCGGCAGGTGTGATCGGCGCGTAGTGTCACATTTTTCAGTCTCTGCCTGTCCGATCTTGATATTTTGGCTTCTAGGTTTTCCTGGGAGTTACTGGGGAGTTTTTCCTAGCCACTGTGCTTCAATACCACATTATTGCTTGCTCTTTGGGGTTCTAGGCTGGGTGCCTGTAAAAGTACTTTGTGAAAACTGCTGATGTAAATAAGGGATTTATAAAATAAATTAGATTGATTGCATTAACCATATTCACCTGTTTGCAACAACCTCATTAGGAATAGTACATATTCCTCAATTTTCCATCCTTCTGTGAAGGACATTATTGATACCGGTTTGTGTACGTCAGGTTGTATTTTTCTATAACTGCCATTATTCCTGAAATTTCCTTGAAAGGATTAATGTTTAATACTTATCATACCTTCAACTCTGCACTTGCTTCCACTTTACTTATCTTTGTTACACCATGACATACTGTATGTTAGCATATCATTTGTTCAAATGTTACTGATTAGTCTGTGTAGATCATACATATATAGTCTGTAGATCATATCATAAACATATAGAGAATATACAGAGAAGCTTTTGGGACTCTGATAAATGTTACCAAAACTTGAATGCAAAGACAAAGGAAATGCATTTATATTTTAAATTGTTAAGATTTTAATAAAATCGGATAAACCAACTTCAAACAAGTATTGTACTTTACTGTAAGCAATCAGTCCTCTCAAGGACAGAAAGATGGTTCCGTTTTTATCTCTGTTTTTCTCCACATTCCTGGGCCTTTAGGAAATCATTATCTAAAGTTCTTGTTACAACTATTAGGTCAGGCTCAATCATCAACCACTGATTGCTGTATTTCTGAAATATACCCAGTAGTTCACAGGCGATCACTTAGTGCGTTATGGTGACCAAGCGGCTGCATTTCATTTTTAGGAGTGTAAAGATAAGTCATAATATTATGCAGGTATCTTCCCTAAGAGTGCACATTGTTGAATGTAGCCCTAGATAAACAGATTATTAAGGAAGTACTGGATCTTTGTTTGATGGTAGTAATTTACTGTAGAGGAGACTATATTCCACATTCATAGAAATGTTAATTAGGTAGCCATTATTCTTGCAACTCTGTTAGAGACCTTCAATGTCCATGAACATGTGTAACTGCATAGTCTCATACTTGGAAATTGCCTAGCGCAAGGCGGTCTGCTGTAGCTTGCTGGTAGCATGGCAGACACTGCATCTGAGGATACTGTAGCTGGTTTAAACCCCCATCAGGCCTGTGCATTATAGTTTTTAAGGGAATGCGCCTACTCATTTAAATAAGAAAGGATAGGACAGCACTCTCATTTGTTACATTACATAAAAGGATCCCGCACCTAAGCCTTTATATGTTCACTGTTTAGAAGTAGTGAGTCGAGCACATTGTAGTATATATATTATTATTCTCTACTTATTCAAAACAACAGAGTAGTTTACTTCTAAACAATTCTGTATGAGTCTAAGATCTAAATTTGAAATGACATTGACTGGCACAAACAAAAACATGTTAAGTCAATTAAAATGCTTGCATACAGTAGTTGTATTTTGGTAATTCATTCACAGCCCTCACCGTCTGTCGTAGCTTAGCTGGAGAGTGGCAAGCTCTGAATCTGAGAATTGCCATTTTCTTCCCAGAATGAGGCCATACTTGTTTCATCCCAGAATGAGGCAATGAATGTCCCAATGGCCCCTAAAGTCTAGCATGTTTAAATGTGAGGTACCTTCTCTAGATTCTCCATGATCAGGTCTTGTTCCTTCCCGTCGCTCGCTGACGTCTGCCCACCTGATGTTCGCCCAACAACGTCCTCCCGACCCAGCCCCTTTTTCCGTTCAGCACAGCCAACCCCGACCCCACTGAACTGGGCTCAGTGGGCACGTTCAGGTTCGCCGGTAAAACAGCGTTGCCTTGGATACGATGCGAGTAGGTCTCTAGTTTTTGGACATGTGCTTATACTTATTTTATTTCTAATCTACAAAACAACTATGTATAACCTAACAAGATGGAAATTCATAGGGATTATGCAATACTGTCTGTTTATCTAAATGTGCCTAGTACACATTCAATACAACTCTGTAGTTTACTAGTTTATTTATATACTTGAGATATAAATAAATCTGAATATCTCAAGAAGATCTATCTGAGTGGAGGACATGTTATTTTGATGTCTTATTTTAAATGCAAGACATGCAGCAAACTAGAAATACAAAAAAAGGAGGACATATCCATATTTATGTATCAAACATCAATAATATATTCTATATATTTCATTATTTAGTATTATTGTATTTTTAATACACTTTATTTTCTGCATTATCTGGAGCCTATATTTAAGATGATCACTTTACATGCAATTACATCTGCATTTCTGTGTAATTTATCCCAGGACACTGGTATCCAGTGACATATTGTTAACAGTATTACGATCAGGATAGTAGCTAGCTAGGAGGACTCTGGTACCTTAAAACATTATCATGACAGTACATGAGTAACTGTACATAATGGAAACTTTAGTATATTGAATCACCATTCTACCAGAACATTTCCAAGAATAGACCCGTCGGTTACAATTTAAAGTTCTGGGGAAGGTTTAGTTCAGGGATAATATGCTACGTTAGTGAGGTTAAGTTTACGGTAAACAGTTAAACAGAGGTAAACAGACATTTATTACGTTTTGTAACCGTACAAATGTTTGTTTCCCTGACTCCGGAGATTTTTTGTTTTGTTACTTTTTTTTACGTATCGCCATGGGAACAGCCCAGGCACTCATTGATGCTCTTTGATTGGGCCACTTTGTCTAAGGGCACTGTGAAGTGGAATTTTGCAGAATGTTGTGGACAGAACAGGGTTTGCCTTGAGGGTACAGCTTATTCTGGCATTGGGACAATAGTGAATATCAGGAGGAAGGTTTTATTACATCTACTTGCTGTTATCACAGGCTTCTTATGTCAAACACATTTGACGTACAGTCGAATACTATCAACGCAAAAAATAGTCTCTTTACATGTTTTTCAGACTGACAGAGACATGAAAAACAGTATTGAAGGGTGAAATGTAAAATGGCATTTCTGAACATTTGTCTGAGAGAAAACAGGATTTACCACATCATGCCTATATGTTTTCTGACTGATTTGGAGAGAAACTAAAGCAAAACATGTCTTTATCATCATTACTATACAGCTTTTATATGTTGTTTTGTAGTCTATAATGAGCATTTAAATCATCTACGTTATTATTTTTAGATGTATTTTCATTCCTTATAATGAGACGTAAACTAATCTACTGCAAAGCAACCTCCATAGAAAATGGAGACATTTGCCTTGGAACTACAGGAAACAGAGATTATGGAATGTACTTAAAGTCTAATTCCTCCGTTGGGTTGCCGATAAGCCCAAATAAAGAAATCAGAGGCTTACCAAATCCGTGTGCTCGCTTAGCACGCCAAATCCAGGGCTTGAATAGACATTCCCCCTGCTGCCACCATCAATGAGATTGTCATTGTTGTTGTGAGTTGCATTCGCCTGTGTCATGACAGCGATATACACACTTTTGCACAGAAAATGGTTTGCCATGCCAACGAGGCACAGCACATGTGTAGCATTAACAAGAATAGTAACATTAGCAAAACAAATTGCTAGGTTTGGCTGCAGTAGGTGGGTGTGACTTGGCTGTGTGCCATTGGAGTGGCATGAGTGTATAATCCTGCAGAATTACTAAGAGGGAGAAGGGATGTAAGACACTTAAGACATGTAAAATATATATTAAAAGGGAAAGAGAGAGAGGCAAACAGATAAATAAATATAAAGGAACAGAGTAAGTCAGAAAGAAATAGTAGAGAAATAGAATAAGTATGAGAGCGAGAGAAAAGAGAGAGCTAATCTGTCAGGGTGTTCATTGACATGTGTATACAGCACACTTACATCGCACTGGTACTAGGATTAGAAACCTCTGGATTAAAAGTCTTTGCAAATGAAGTGGATTCAGGATTTACTGGTATGTGTGTCATATGCTTCTTTCATCCATGGCATTGTGTATTCATTTTAGATTTGTTTATTTTCAATTGGAAATTTTGAGAATCCATTAGCTCAGCTTATATGACTGGACTCACTCGTGTGGCTCAGTGGTTAGGGTGTCAGACTTGTAATTGGATGGTTGTCAGTTCAATTCACTCAAGATACGAAATCGGTCTGAATGATCTAGTGTGACTGACAATCAAGTATGTCTGAAACCCATTGACATAAAAGACCAGTTCTTGACTCCTTTAACTAATTGATATATTAGACTTCTCAGCAAAACGGTTGGGTTTTCATTTCCAGACAACCTACAGTAGGGATATGGAGGTCATGGTTAAACATTTGAGTGATGTTTAGAAAGAATGAATCAAATTGATAGGAGTAAATGAATCAAATTGATAGGGGTAAATGAATCAACTTGATAGGAGTAAATGAATCAAATTGATAGGGGTAAATGAATCAAATTGATAGGAGTAAATGAATCAAATTGATAGGGGTAAATGAATCAAATTGATAGAGGTAAGTGAAAATTCATTTCATGGGGAATTACAAGTCTTTCAAAGTGTTTACTTCATAAAGTCACTGACTCAACAAATTTATTTTCCAAGTGGATTTATAACATTTATTTTAAGCATTTCACTGGCAATGGCTAAACCTGTTGTATACGGCAAGTGTGACAAATCAAATGGGATTGGATTTTGCTGCCCCACTGTTCTCCTACATCAGAAATGACAAGCTCACACATTTTATTTATACATAAGCCAAGAGCACGCCAACACAACAAATCAATCTAGTATCATAGACTTTGATATTTTCGAAAAATAAAACGATATTTTGAAGTAATTATTCACCAGGTTTAGCAGCAGAAATGGGGTGTGTAGATACCTGTCTGTAAACACTCCAAAGTATTGTACAATCTCAGACAGTGAGTGTACTATTCTTAAATGACAAGCTGAGGTATGTCTTTATGAAGCACATTTCTTAAAACAGACAGTCACAATAAAACCATTGTGGACGCACTTCTCACTGACAAACTACCGCTGTGTTAGTTACATGATAATAACAAACAACCAGTAATTTTGTAACTTTGAGCAACATGATACAGTACATATTATATTTATACAGTATGAGGTCCTAAACATACTGTACATAATTTCATGTTTTAAAACAATATCAGTGTGTCAGCTGTCATTAATGGCATATTCCATAGATTTTCATGGGAACTAGAAATCCTAAAAGGACAATATAATGAAATATTACCACATTTTTGCAATAGAACAATAGATCAAAGCATGCATTTACAATTCAATCGGCACTTCACTGATGTGATAGATATTCATTAGCCTACAAATCAATTTGTAAATATATTGCCTTCGTATTAAACAATAATAATTAGTCTTGGTTTACAGAACAGGCTGTTCTCATGGCGATACGTACACAATTGTATGAAATAGTAAAAAAAACGTATGAATCGTACATTTAGAAAACGTAAAAGGCCATTTTACCTTAATCTTACACTAACCTTAACCTCACCTTACCCAAACCTTAACCTCATTAACCTAGCATATTATTCCTGAACTAAACGTTCCCCAAGTACTTTAATTTGTAAACGATTGGTCTATTCTTAGAACTGTTCTGATAGAACGGAGATTCAATACGTAAATACACTCACATTAGATTGGCCATATCGTAAGTCTGCCTAAGTAATGCTGCAAAATTTTCATTTTGTACGGTTACCAACGTCTTGCCATGAGAATGTGTTGTACAGAAGACCAAACTATACTGTATTTTGGCACACAAAAAGCACAATAAATGCTGGAACAAGACACTTTTGACAGAAACCTCTGTTAAAATACAAAAACACATTTTTTTTCATCATAATATATTCTATGTGTACTTTCAACAAGCACATCAGTAGTTCATTGATCATCTGTAGTCTTTACTCCCATTTCCACCAAGTGTTGCAGAAAGTATCTTTTAGCCCTATTTAGCCTTTTGTCATCTTCTGGTTGGTTCTTTGTCCCAAGACAATTGAATAGGCACATTTCTGAGTCCTCCTCAGTATGATCTCTGTGCCACTTATGTCCACCATCCGGAACGCATCCATCGATTTGACTAGGGGAAATATTTGCTGTCATAGCATCAGTACATTGACCCCCAACATCCCGATCCACAGCCAGTTCCCCCATATCCACCCAGCCTCCTACCATACCTCCAACCAACAGCCCTGGATCCTAGTGTTGCAAAGGTCCATGGTTCTCCAACTACATTCCCAATGACAGCCTGAACCCGTTTAATCCGTGACATTTAATGAGATGTCCTCTTTAAGTGTGAAACACCATCCTCGAGTGTTCCCAGTGAGAAATACGGAGGGCCACTGGGAAATTCATTGATCAACCTAAGTAAAGTCAGGAATGTAAACGACTAGCTGCCGGCTTCTGTGGAGGTTCTTGGGCATATAGATTTATCAGGCTGCCATCTTACTTGAAAGGAAATCGAGGTAGGGAAAAATTGTCTACACATTTGCTGCCGCCGGCGACACCGTGCAACAGGTGCCCAATGGGACATACCTTCAGTGGGCAGGCACCCAAATACCACCCAGCTGCACTGGTTGTCAGAGGCAGGTGACCATGGCAACACGGGCACTAGATTTGTATCATATATAATTAATATAAACAGCTAATAATTATAACCCACTGAGCAAAATATTTTGCTAGACGTCTATTAAACGTCTATTAAACGTCTTTTCAACGTCTTTTCAACCTCAATCGCTTAGAGGAAAGTGTATCAAGGTGACCTTCAAATATAAAATGTTATGGTGACTGACCATTATCCACACCGGGACAGAGTGTCCTTCTCTACCCAATTCAGGCACTGCTGACAATGGCAGAAAGCATTCACAAACACGCACAACACACGCAAACGACACACACAAACGACACACACAAACAGAACCCAAAACATGGCACGCACGGCCAACAGACACAAACAACACATACAATCAACCATACAGTAGTACATCCATCATCACTACTTCAAATGAAAACATCATAGCTTGTCAGGATTAGTTAAATCTACAGCTGTCTGTGTAAAACTGAAAGTAAATTATTTAATCTGGTGTAAACACAAGTCCAGTGGTATGGTAAGTGCATAGTAAATGAAAATAAACAATACAGCTTAGCGAAACCCCTCAAACGGTTAACCTATGGCAATGTGTTTTCAACAAACCCACGACTTGCAACAACCCCACTTGCCCTTCCAACACGCCCCCTTTCTGATTATCCAGTCGTTACCTCCTACTGACCTCTCAACAAGTCAGAAAATTCCCAAAGGATCAGCTACTTTATAGCAAAATATTATATATCAGCTCAACTGGACAGTTTTAATGTTAGGACAATGTGCATCAAGGCTAATTTGGGAACTCTCACGTGAATTAACTTTGGTTTCCAGGGTATCCACAGGCTACTGCACGGCTCAATGAAGGTTTAACATGCCTTGTTTTGTGTCTCAAAGGTCATATATAACCTGCAGAAGGAAGAGAATGAAGAAGTGTCCATTTCAGCATCATTTGAATAACACAACCCTATCTGAATTAATGGTTCAATTCACAGTTACACGTCTTTGGTATTCAAAAAAATGCATTGTACTGGATGGGAAAAGTTCTGTACAAGAAACAATTATGCCCAAATCTATCTTTGCTATATATATATATATATGCAGAAAATAATATAACCATGCATGAATCATCCACTGTACACTGTGTGCACAATTATTAGGCAAGTCAGTATTTTGATCATATCATCATTATTATGCATATGTTCCAACTCCAAGTTGTATAAATTCGAATGCGTATTGCATTTAAGCATATCAGTTGATGTCTGTTTGTGTAATGACGGAAGGTGTGGCCTAAGGAGATCAACACCCTATATCAAGGTGTGCAAAATTATTAGGCAAATAGGCCAAAAAAGAGATTTAACTGACTTATAAAAGTCTAAATAATTGTAAAGTCTTTTAGAGGGATGCAGCACTCTTGAAATAAGTGATCACAGAGCCATCAAATGTTTTATTGCAAATATTCAACAGGCTCTGCAATGTAAATCAACGTGAAGTTACTAGGGACCCATTATCCTCCAGTGATGTCATGTTCCAGAACTGCAACCTAACTGGAGAGCCCAGAATAAGTATAAGGTGTTCAGTGCTCAGAAACATGGCCAAGGTTAGAAAGACTGAAACCTGACCACTACTGAAAAAGACACATAAGTTCGAACATCAAGACTGGGCCAAAAAATATCTGAAGATAGATTTTTCAAAGGTTTAATGGACTGATGAGATGAGAGTGACTCTTGGCGGACAAGATGGATGGGCCCGTGGCTGGATCAGTAACAGGCACAGAGCTCCACTTCGACTCAAATGCCAGCAAGGTGGAGGTGAGGTATTGGTATGGGCTGGTTTTATTAAAGATGAGATAGTTAGACCTTTTTGGGTTGAACACAACTACCAAACTGCCGGTTTTTAGAAGACACTTTTCAAGCAATAGTACAGGAAAAAATCTGCATCTTTCATGAAGACCATGACTTTTGTGCAGGACAATGCTCCATCGCATGCATCGAAGTATTCCACTGTGTGGCTAGCCAGTAAATTCCTTAATGATAAAAGAATAATGACATGGCCCCCTTCCTCACCTGACCTAAACCCTATTGAGAACTTGTGGTTCCTTCTTAAACGGTCAATTTACAATGAAGGAAAACAGTATACCTCTGAACAGTGTCTGGGAGGCTGTGGTTGCTGCTGCACAAATAGTTGATCATCAACAGATCAAGAAACTGAGATTTCATGAATGGAAGGCTTGTGACTGTTATTGAAAAGACGGGCGGATGTATTAGTCACTGATTTGTTTTGAAATGTCAGAAATGTTTATTTGTAAAATTTGAGTTGTTTGTTTATTATTCTCAATTTAACAGACACAAATCTGAAAGTGAGATGGGAAATTTTCAGTTTTTCATATAGTTGCATAATTATTCTGCACACTAATAGTTGCCCAACAATTGTGCACACATAGATATTTTCCAAAGAAAGCCAAGACCTCACTTTTACTTTCTTAACTATTCAGGTTTGAGGTGTATTTACATTTTGGATTAATCGAGAGCACTGTAGTTGTTCAATAATAAATTACATCCTCAAGAACACAACTTGCCTAATAATTGTACACACAGTGTTTATTGCTTCCTGTAGAAATCAGAAAACCCAAAAATAGTACCTGGTAATCATGGACCCTGTTCTCTACAATCAGTGTCTTGTATGGAATCAACCACCCTCCACAAAACACCCTAATGAGACCTATTCATGGAAACAGATGTTTTGATAGATTGTGTGAGCCAGATATGGGTATAAGTAACATGTGTGGAAACAACCCAACCAGTTACTGTGCTGTGAAAGAACTGTTCTTTTTCCTTGATGGGAAGATTTTCCCCTGTCCTCAGGGCTAATCCTGGCACTACATTGCATTATGGGTAAATGACACACTACAACTTGTGGAGATTCATCTAGTCCCAATGACACTTACAATACGTGCGTTCACAAAACATGTTTCACTTCAGCGTAAACCTGTTCAAGATGGGCTTCCCTGCAAAGGGACGGGGATCCGGTTTTGTACAGTTATACATTTTCAGAAATGCATGTTTACATTTTCAATGTATCTCCTCGTCGGAATTCCTGAGCTTCAAGAGTTGAGTTTTTGGTTCGAAATATTCAGTGAATAAGGCCTCAAGTTGAAATCTAGGGCTCTATCAATTAGAGAATCCAGGATGTCTTTTTCAGTAACATTGGGTATGTACAGTATGAGGGTCTTCAGTGAAGTGTCTGCTTTGGCAGGTTACTATGTCACGTATGTTTCACATTATCCTGAATGGGTACAGAATGTCCCAATGAATGTCCCAATGGCCCATAAAGTCTAGCATGTTTAAATGTGAGGTACCTTCTCTAGATCCTCCATGATCAGGTCTTGTTCCTTCCCGTCGCTCGCTGACGTCTGCCCACCTGATGTTCGCCCAACAACGTCCTCCCGACCCAGCCCCTTTCCGTTCAGCACAGCCAACCCCGACCCCACTGAACTGGGCTCAGTGGGCACGTTCAGGTTCGCCGGTAAAACAGCGTTGCCTTGGATACGATGCGAGTAGGTCTTCTGGCGCTCCGTGTCAGCCGAGCACAGCTGGAACTTGAAGGCGGCCTGGAAGCCTCGTCTGAAGTTCTCGTTGAAGAAACCGTAAATAATGGGGTTGACGGAGGAGTTGAAGAAGGCCAGCCAGTGGGCCAGCGGGTACACGTAGATGTTGATGATGCGGTGCTGGCTCGCCGTCAGGCTGGCGTAGTCGCTCAGCATCATCAGTGTCCACAGCGGCAGCCATGACAGGGTGAAAAGCATTGCCACCACCAGCAGCATCTTGATCACCCTCTTCTTCTTCTTCGACACTGTGTGACGGTGTTTCTTCGGGTTGGGCTCGGTACCGTCGCTGCCGCCACTACCTCCGCCCGATGAGGGTACAGTAGTCTTGAAGAGGGTAAAGCCGATGCGAGCGTACATGATGACGATGAGGGAAAGCGGAGCTAGGTAGATGTTAGCGAATAGGACAGTGGTGTATATCTTCCTCATCTCCTGATTGGGCCAGTTCTCGCGGCACCAGTAAAAGGGGCGGGTGTTGTTGTAGCTCTCTCCCAGCATGATGAGGATGCGCTGTTCTTTGGTCACCTTGGGTCAGATTAAATTAAATTAATTTACATTGATGTTCATCCCCTCACGGCTGAATTTTGGCAAAATGTCTATCAGAGAGACACAATCACAATAATAAAAACCAACTGACAGTGTAGAAAAATAAGCTTCAGTGTTTACTTCAGCACCTTTTGTTAAATGATTCTGTTTGTATAGTTTTCTGTTAGTGTTGTTTTGTTGTTTATTTGCTAAATATTATGTGTTCACTGTGTCTTTTCCCTGAATTCATAAAGGTATTTAAATAACCTGTCCAATCTCAGATTCTGATTCATGTCCCGTTCAAATCGATTCATTAACGAACTCTGAAATACGTGCCATTAGAGAGCGTACCTGGAGCATCACCCCCGAGGGACACATGATGGAGATCGCCAGCACCCAAATGATGACGATGATCAGTGTGGAGGTGGAGATGGTGAGCTTCTGCTTGAACGGGTACACAATGCAGCGGAACCTGCCCAGAAGAGAGAAGCCAGGAGAGGAGGGTGTTAGGTCATCTATAATGACGTTGTTGTTTTTATTGTCTGTGGTGCTGTTAAATTGCTTTGATATTTTCTGCAGTATTCCTATTGATGATGAGTCAGGGGTCATTTTACAACTAACAGACACATAAATCCATTATCCAGAGTTTGTAAGAGTGGGACAACCAAGTAATAGTAAGTAGTAATTTAAGTAGCTTTCAAGTGCAGAAGGAAAGAAGTGCATGCAGTACTTCACACATAGTAATAGGAGGGAAAGTTAAGGCTGTGGATTTATTTTAAAAAGGTGTGTTTTCAGAAGGCAAACAAGCTTCCTTATAAAGCTAGGATACTAGGATCACAAAAAATCCTCAGAAACACTACCTTTTCAAAGAGCATATATTACCGATATCTACTCAACCAAGTATCTATTATACCGGTAAATACTCAACCAATAATCTATTATACCGGTAACTACTAAACCAAGTATCTATTATACCGGTAACTACTCAACCAAGAATCTATTATACCGGTAACTACTCAACCAAGAATCTATTATACCGGTAACTACTCAACCAAGTATCTATTATAC
>JACXGM010007122.1:9311-24311 GCA_016801145.1 Umbra pygmaea | reverse complement strand
GTCCATTCGGAAGGAAAATTGGTGACAACTTGACAGTAACAAGTACGGAATGTGAAAACATGATGTCACCGGCCTACATTTTTTTATGTTTTGGCCAAATAGAGGGTGTTCTCTTGGCTGTCTCTGGCTCCAACCTGACCAAGGTTTAAAGGCCTTTTCCTACTGTGCTCTTTATCATGGAACTTGGAGCAAACAGTCTAATTTACAGGGCAAACTTTCCCCCCTCCAATAGCCTGATTTGATATACTCCAATAGAGCCTTTCTACCAGACACCATCAATTGTCTATGGATTTTTTTTTTGGCTTCTCTCCTCGGAAGAGAAACAAAAAGAGTCCTGCAAAGCCTCAAGCCTGAGAGGTTTTATTGATATCGATGCAGGGGGGAATATTGCCCATTTTCACTGTGGGATCAATCAGCCCGTCGCCGCTTGTTTTACGATCCACATCCTCGCGTTGTGGCGCAGCTGGACGGCATGTGCGTTTGTTTATTCCTGCCATGTTGTACAGTACTAGTATTAACTTAGTGGCTTCTCACAGAACTCTAGATATCTCTAGGAAAACCCTGGAATTCAAGGAACCATTGCAGTACCTTCAAATAAGGGATCTAGTTTTGTTCCATGTAGAAGGTGGTTGGCTTTAAGATCCTTCGATCTTTTTTGTCCAACTTAAGAGGACATTTCCTTCCCATTCAACTGTTCTGTTAGCCTGGAAAAATTCAGACCCAAATCCAGAGGATATAAGGGTCTGGCATCGAGTAATGAAAATGACCGAGCTCGAGGGGCGGCACCAAGCATGCATTTGAAAATCTCACTGTACGCAATTGGATAACACTACGACCTATCACCAGTGGTTTTTCGCTAAGCCCCTATGGCGGAGCTAACTGGTAGATAAAACTCTTGCCGTGTCAGGTCGGCAATACAGCAAAAACGACCTTTTTAAAAAACAAAAAGCCAAGTCTAACTCGTTTATTGTAGTGGCCAAAGCCGTTTTAAACAACTGGTGTTCATCCATAGCGATCTTACAATGTTTACTAATGACTTTGATGTCGCAGCGCTGTCGTCATCTGTTTAACATGCCTCTGGCACGCCTATATCCAATACACCAATGTGATTGGTGCAGCTCGGCTACAAGGGCATAGTTAATGAGCAGAATTACTCTGTGCCAAAGTAAATTCAAATTGTGCTCTCGCGAGAACTCTGGATTTCCAGGGTAACTGTTTTGTGCCTTTACAGAGGCTATTCTCAATCGTGGTGACCCAAATGGTTCTGGGGTGTAGCCCAGCCAAGTTGACCAGTAACCACTAGTTAACACTAGTAAACATGAGTGCCATGCTTAAGAAAATGTAGGTGACCTCTAAAACATGACCATACCCAGTGGTCCAGCCTCCTAGAAACAAAACAATTGCCTAAATTGCGAAAATGTAGCAATATACCTCAGAACATCCAAGGATCATCCACCCTACATTTCCATGGCAAGATACACTCTATGGCCTAAATTATTCTTTTATATAATTTTTCCCCGATTCCCACTGACCCTACCTTGTTGACAGCTCTACAACTCTTTGCACAGATCTGTGGGATGGCACATGGTTCATCCAAACACATGTCATCCAGCCACCAATTTCTTTTCGCACTTGCTGAGAAAATAAATTCTATATGAGCATCTTAAATACAGTTTAAACAGTTTAAAATGGTATAACTAGATGATAGTGTTATGCACTTATGATTCTGATGCCTGTTAGAAAATTCTGAGGTTATCCGAGTGGAGACAAGTGTTTTCCCTTTTTGGGCAGGAGAGAGCCAAGGCCACTCAATGACTTTGCAGGAAGGCTCTAACTGAATCTTGTTATTGTAGAGGTGAGCATGGGTTTATCCCTCAGAGGGACGGGCAGCTGGGTCCCTGTGCAACAGTTGACTGTGACAGAGAGGCCATCAATTGCTGTTCTCTTCCTTTAAACGTCAGAATAAGCTTACGAACAGAAGATGACTTATGGCTTATTACTCTATTATCTATATAATACCATCACAGATCGAATATATGTTTCAGGACAAGTTACTAACAGGACAGGGCACACAGATCTGACAAAGGGTTACTGAGTGAATTTGGGAACAACAACTAGCCAAGGCCATCTGGTAAGATCCTAGAAGATGACCGAATGTTTTAAAGAGACATGCTGATCTGCTCAGGTGAGTCAGTCACAGGTCTGAAGAGATAGGGAAAATGCTAGATGTGTCATGAACAGTCCCCAAGGCTTTATAAGTCGGCTCATTTTGTTATTCAGGGAATTCTCTGACACACGTCTTAGTTACCTTGTCGCTGTGATTCCTGTCCAGGATGAGAAGTACTTTATCAAACATCCTACAATCAACCTCCTACCTGACTCAAGGATCATTATTTCAACCAAGAACCTTTCCTACAATTTAATAATCTTTTACCCACTGAACAACATGGAAGCCTTTAGTCAGATCATGCACTTTAGCCAGATCATGCTGTTGTTGTTGTAGGAACAACAACAGCCCAGCCACGAAGTGGTAGACTACACAAACAAAAGAGTGAGGCTGGCGAGTACTGAAACATGTCATTTGTTGCGTCACTCGCCAACAAGTTTCAAACTGCCGCTAGAAGCAACATCAGCACAAGAACTGTGCGTCAGGAACTTCACGAAATGGGATTCTATGGACGAGCAGCTGTAAGCAAGTCCCACATCAACATGCACAATGCAATAATGTAACAGCTCTAGTGGTGTAAAGCACGACACCACTGGACTCTGGAGCAGTGGAAATCTGTTCTATGGAGTGATGAATAACACTTCACTACCTGGTAGTCTGATGGACGAATCTGGGCATGACAGGTTCCAGGAGAACCCTATCCATTGGAATGCTTATTGCGTACTGTAAAGTTTAGTAAAGGGATGCAAAACCTGACTATAATGCTGAACTGTCTTGACTAACAAGTAAACAGTCAAATGTACTTGTACTGTATATGAACTCACATTCAAGAAGTCAAAAGAATAAATACAAAAGTTCTTTGTTGTGTCGTGTTTTGAATTCTCTGTGTCTCGTAAAAAGCGAAGTAATCTTTCCGCCGATTGTGTTGGCGCATACCAACTCACAATTAGGGGTGTTCAGAACATTCCATATCTGGGAGACAGGTGGGTTTTTTCCACTAGGGATATTGGTCTGGGGCAATTTTCAGGGTTTGTGCTAGGCCCCTTGGTCCCAGTGAAGGGTCATCTGAATGCTACAGGATACAACATTTTAGATGATTGGGTGCTTCCACATTTGTGGTAAGAGTTTGAGGAAGGCCCTTTCCTGTTCCAGCATGACTTTGCCCATGTGGACAAAGCGGGGTCCATAAAGACATGATTCGAAAAGTTTGGTGTGGAGGAACTCAAGTAGCTTGCACAGAGCCTTGACCTTAACCCTATTGACTGCGAGCCAGGCCTTCTAGTCACAGATGGTATTTTAGCTGAATGGGCACAAATTCCCACAGGCATCGTCCAAAATGTTGTGGAAAGCATTGCCAGAAGAGTGGAGGCTGTTATACCAACAAAGAGGTGGCTGACTCTATATTAACACCTGTGGTTTTGGAATGGGATGTACAACAATCTTATATTGGTGTGATTATAAGTCCACATACTTTTAACCATATAGTGTGCCTGTGCCTTACCACACAGTCACAAAAAAATAAGCAAAACACCAGAAAAAATATACAAGGCCCACAGCAAGCAGCATTACCCCTAACACAGCCCTCAGTGAAGGAAAATCTACATATAGTAATTCAGAGTAAACCTGAACAAATCACTTTTTATTTGGTTAGCTGGTTCTCTTATCTGGGCCGGCTTACCGTAGTTTATATAATTCAATTATAGACTTGGCTATTATACTGGGGCAATTTAGGTTAAGTACCTGGGATGATAGCTCGCGTTTTCCTTACTGAATGTAAAAATAGGTCACTTCGGTCGGGTACCTGGGCAACGCTGCTAGCAGCCCGTCAGCCGTGAGGATCCAGAGGCTGTGGTGGCCTGCTCACCTCAATAAGGATGTGGGATGTGTGGGATGCTCAGATGGACCTGACTGCGGCAGAAGTGCCCTGCAAGCGTTTCGGTGGCCGTGCGCTGTGCAGGAGACGCTGGAACAGTTAAGCTGTGGTATGCTGTGCAGGAGACGCTCCAGCGGCCCTCGCTACAAGCTTCAGAGCGGAGGCTGCTGAGTTTCCTGCCAGCTGGAGTGCACTGATGGAGTGTGATGGGGGGGGGGGGTGCAGAGCATCACAATCATAAGGATGGAGGGGAGATGGGGGGGTACACACCTGGCATCTGCCACAGATGGGCATAATCATCTCCCCCTCCCTGTTCCCTCATCCATGAACACACACACACACACATACGGAAAATGAAAAATGTGCATGTACAGTACATGTAAGACCACGTGACCACAGATGTACATTTTACATCAGTCCTACAGTACTGGGCTCATTCCAAACCCACAACACATCAATAATGCATGGAAGAGAGCGCTAATGACCACTGAAAATCCGTAGGGTTGGACAGACGTGGTTGATGCTGTTCAATCGCCTGCTCATCAGATTGACTGCTACCGTACACCAACCGGACGTGACCTTTTGACAGGCCAACATTTACAGGAAGAAGTGAACAAAACATAAGAGTCTTGTATCCGATCTTGCATCCGATCTCGTATTCAGATCAGTGCTACATCCATAAAATGCAGTTCACTTTTATCTTACCCAATCACGTCTGGCCATTACTGCAGCTCACATTTATCTTACCCAATCATGTCTGGCAATTACACACCGTCTGATGGGACTTGAACAAAGCGAAACACAAGCTCAACTAGCAACTCACAACAGAGCGAAATGCCACGGGAGACGTGTAGGGGCTACGAACGACACCCCTCTTGTGACAAGAAAAAACGTAGGTTGAGGTTAGAGTGGATCAAAATAAACAAAATAGGCCGTTTCTATTTTGATTCAATTCAAACTCAGTGCCATTGTTGCACATCAAAGCTGTTTGCATTTTAGGTTCAGACTACATCACTATCTAAGAATGTTCTGTTTCTCTTTCATTCATATTGATTTATTATAAGGTGTCCCAATCTTGTTTGTTTAATATCTAGAGATGTTCTTTCTTGTCAGAAGTAGATAATCTAGGAGGAATGTTACTCAGAAAGAGTGTGGGGTCACATGACCACCCTGCCTGGAACTGCCCCCCTCGACCCCCCAATAGAAAAAACTCTCAATGCACTGTTTCGATTATCTCAGTGGACCGTCGGTCGCTAAGCGGTTAACGCGTCAAAAGCCTGTGATTTATTTATCAAAAATATTTCAGCAGGATGCACGCCCGAGACAGACCATCTCATTTACCACAGACACCCCCCACCCCACTCCCTCGGGGGAGCCCTACATTTCCAGGCAACAAAAGGGCCGAGGCGCATCCCTCTTGATTCTTTGATGTTTATTTTAGTAGCCCACCCCTGCTGCTTCGGGTTCTTTTGTGTCCAGCCAGGTACAACAAGCCCTGGGCCTCTCGAACAAACTGCCTTGGGCGTCCTCTGCCGCTGACCTGGTCATGGGATGTCCTGCTCTTAAACCCCCCGCATTCCCCTCAGCTCACCCACCTCCTGCCCAGAGGGGGGTGGAGGTTGTGAAGAGGGAGGGAGAAAGCGTCTAGCCCAAGCTGAAGACCCAATGCCTGAGGAAGGAGGGAGGACATTTCCTTTCACTGCCTGCCAATCCATCAAGACTCAGCCTACCGCTGTGAGGGCCTCGGAAAAAGAACAAGGCCCAGCAACAGGGCCGCCTCGCCACGGCCATCACTCATTCCTGGCGCTGAACTTTCTGTGACCTTTCAGACGCTCCTCAGCAACTTCCAGTCCTTAGCACCTAGTTAGGCTTAAAGCGACAGCGCCCGTTTTATTTTGCCTTGTTGGTTCAATATCTTTTGCCCCATTTGTGAAAATGTTCTTTTATGTTCGGTGTGTTTATTTTTCCTTGACAGGAGGGATGGAACGGATGTTCTTACTGAAAAAGGGGAGATCAAGCGAAGTTTGGAGGTAAACAATAGTGTGTGTGTGTGTGTGTGTGTGTGTGTGTGTGTGTGTGTGTGTGTGTGTGTGTGTGTGTGTGTGTGTGTGTGTGTGTGTGTGTGTGTGTGTGTGTGTGTGTCTCTCTCTGGTTTTCCCTGTTTCTGCAGAGGTGGAGCCTCTGTGAGAGCAGATCGGACAGAGAGAATCACAGGACTGCAGAATCGCCCAGGCGTCAACACTTGGCAGAGGGGCGGTGAGAACACTAGTTGACATCATTAGGCCGGACACATTTTTGTCACGCTTCCAGATCCGAGGCGTCTGCGTTTCACCAAATACCGAATCGGTCTCGCTACTTCTCAAACCCCCCCGTCACCCTTTTGTCCTGCTCACATGTTCAATGTCAGGGACGCCCTGTCTCATCAGCCTGATCAAGAGAAGACTCAGGAAATAAAAGACAAAAACAAAACACACATCGAAAGGAAAACAACCACGGCCCTCGAGACACATTTAAAAAAAGAGGCAAGAATTCAAAATGACCAGAACTTTGTTTCTGAGAAAACGGAGGTAACCCACTGTGTCCTTTTTGAAAAAATGTCTAACTCCCCTTCCCCACCACCACCCATTGTCATCTCTTGCTTGAGAATTTGAGTGCTTTGGCTTAACTCCAAACACAATGCATTATCCGAGGCCTGTACTGATCATGTAATTCATATTTATTTTTTCAAACTGGCTTTCTTGTGTATCAATGTGTTAATTGGCACTGCTTTTGTATGCTGTGGCCAGGGTTGATGAAATTCTGTGTCTTAAGAAGACAATTCGACATCCGAGCCTATGCTCTACAGGAGTGAATCCTGTTATTTTGATGAAGGCCTGAGGACACCGGCTGTGTCGCATCCAGATCCACCCCGAGAAGTAGGGAAAAAAAGACGTCTCCACCATCCAGCAAACTTGACCAGAGGGGACGCAAATTTCATGAAGCCTCAATCGGGCCACAATATTGTTTTAAATTCAATTTGTATTGGTGAGAGCGAACCCTGGGATGACTCACTACTGTCGCCCCGTCGACGAAGAGAAGGGCGAAAGACACATGTTTGGGAAAAGTGCGGGAAGGGAGCAGGAGAAAGGGTTGTTTTTCAACTCAAGACGGATGTGCCAGCATCTACTGTGATTAGAGAAATGGATAACTCACTAACATCTGTGCAAACTACAATAAAGAGGGATTTAGTGTTACCCCGAGGAAGGTAAGGAGAGGCTGTCTGTCCATTAAACGCTTTATTACAGAGCCAGCAGCTCTGTTCTAACTCACTTATTTCTGCGCGGGGGCTCAGCTCTGTGACTGCCTGTCATCCTCAGCAGACAAGGCTCCAGGCTCCATTTCGTCTCCCTCTCTCCCTCTCCCTCTATCTCTCACTCTTCTCCCTTACCCATTGACACTCTCCTCCCACTTCCACCATGTCAATCATTTCCTCCTCCTCGTCCTCCCTGCTTTTTTTTACTCCTCCATTGTGCCCCCCCCCCCCCCCACCCAATTCATTTGGTTTTCTAAGCTCGTCTTTCCCCGGCACTACTCTCAATGCACACACTAGGTAGATGACAATCAAACGACTCATTGAGCAGCTCGAGAGGCTGATCCCAGTCGAGGGATTAACCGTGGAAAGTGAGCGTGGTTGTGTCACTCCTCGCAAGTGTTCCGTTGGTTGTACCCGTGGTAGCAGGAGGGAGTGGGAGGGTCTGTCTCAGTTCCCTTTAAAGGGACAGTGCCGAAAAACATGACAGGCTTTTTTCTCCGGATGTGATCACTAATGAGGGGGTAAAAATCCAAGAGGCCAACAACAGCAAAACCAAGCTACTCAGCTGGCAACTCCCCCTCAATGACTGTGGCATTCTACCAGAGAAAAGACATTTCCTCTTGAAGAAGATGAATAGCAGTAATTTAATATCAATAGCTAATAAAATAGCAATAGCTACATAACAACATGCATTATAGCTAGTCAATATGGATAGAAATTTACAGACACCAATTCTTGATGTATTTATTCAGTAAACAAAAAATGTGGTTTCTTGGCTCCTATTAGCACTGTCCTGTTCAATTAGATACATTTCCAGCCTGGGAAAACGTGACGAGACTCAGTCATTGGCGCAGTGCACATTACCCTCTGAAACACAGCCTTAATGCATTGACTGTTCAATACATTGAAGGCTTTCCAGGAAGACACCCAAGTGATGTACTCCATATTGCACTTGAATCCGGCGACGGTATGAGATTGGTAATTTATCGTCAAACCGTGACAAAACATTAGAGACTGTCTCATTAAACGTCTCCCCACACCAATTCAAATGTGAGCTCTCCTGTGTGTGTGTGTGTGTGTGTGTGTGTGTGTGTGTGTGTGTGTGTGTGTGTGTGTGTGTGTGTGTGTGTGCATGTTCATGTGTGTGCGTAGAGGGCGTTGTATGGAGACAGCTTCGGCAGAAGGAATTGATGCCCCGTGTTTGCCTAATTAAGACAGCACTAGATGTTTCGGAGCTGAGAGATCGCCGAGAGGTGCTAATTCATAATTGACGTAATGGATGGAGTCTGTCTGTTGGCTTTTAAAACGCCGGGCGATTTCGCCGTGATTAGCTGACACATACCTTTGTGTGAATAATGAAAATATGCACCGTGTACAGAGATTTAATGAATACCAGACCAATCACAGCTCTGCCTAGAAGACAGCCATCGCTCTCTCGGTTCTCCATTTTCCTATCTGTGCTGCTGGAGTGACTGTGGGCAGAGAAATGAACAGTGTTTGACGCTGATGCTTTGTTCAATATAATCGTATCATATTCTATTAGGTAAGTGTCCGCCCCAGAGAGCCCAGAAAGAGAGAGCCTTCCTCTCCTCTTTATTTCCGATTCACAGGCAATTGCACCTTAGCAACACACTCAGATGGGATTTGATGTCATGATATCACAGTGGTCCATTGTCCACATAAAAAAACACATCTTGATGATGTGGTCCTGGGCGCAATAAACACAAATTCCGTCAGCCATGTGGACAATGTTTATCTCTCGAACAAGTGAACATTATCGCAGGTTTGATGATGCCCAACATTTTCAAGGTATGTGTTACGTCTTTAGGGCGCTAGTGTGGAACTGCACGCCCTTAGTTTTACACTGCTGACTGAGTTGCCAATGGGAGGATGAGGGTGCAGGTTTAGGCCATTTTGCAGGAGACGCTTTCTCGCTAACACACTCCTTGTTCCCCGTCCCCACCCTGCCGCCCACACACAGACAGGGAAATAACCTGCTGGCAGAATAAACAAAGAGAGATTACACCAATGGGAGTGGAGTAGCCTGCCAGTGACTGCCATTGTACTGCCGTCACTCTGCCGGCTGCCGATAGCTACCTGACAGAGAGCGGTTGTCATCCAGACTGCGTTTTCACAGTGCGTTTGTAAGGGGGAAAGGAGGAGGCTCCTTATCTGTGCGTTATGTCAGTGGAAAAGGTGAACATACTATATTGTATCAGGAGGGGAAAAAAATGTTTCTGCCAAAAAGTAGAATCATGGAAATGGTAAAAAAAAAGGGCAAAACCAAAATGAAACAAGGATCGACTAGACTTGTGTTGAAGTGAAATTAATTAAGTAAATAAACTTTCCCTTATGAAAGGCATTGTTTTGCTCGTAGGTTGATTTGATTTTTTTGCCATTTTATTTGCAGAATCTATACCTAAAAAGGAATTTTCGTATAAACACAGAATCTCACAGAATTTGCATATTTTTCAATGTTGGTATACCAAACCTGGTGTTTAAAGTGTTCACATAAATCATGATAGTGTAAAATACTCACAAACATACATACTTTTTTATTTTATATTTTGGATAGATTCTTCTGTAAGAAGAAATTATGTGTTATTAACATGACAAATACCTATGCACATTTGATGAAAAAGCCTGCCTGTCTAGAAAAAAATGGATCATATGGAAATTAAACTGTACAGCAGTATTCTCTATATTTTAGGTTTGAGTGCGGGCTTCTGAATGCAACTTTTGTCCAAATAGTTGTTTAGTTCCAGGTGGGTGAAAAAAGTAGTTGAACAAACCACTTTTTCCTGGGTAGTGGTTCCCAACCATAGGTCACGGAATTTGGAAAAAATAAAACAGACATCACTGAATTTAGATAAAAAATAAAACGGAATTGGCAAAAAAATAAAATTGATTTATAGGGCCCTATATTTTGAAGCCAATAACTCTTGCAATAATGCTAGCAAATGAATAAGGGGAGAAATAAGCTGCTGTGCCCGTCAACTGTCTTGCCGGGCCAGCTGTGTGACTTCATTGTGTTTGTCTGTGTGGATGAGATTGACGTGCCATTCGCCAGTGCTCTATGGGTGTGTCATGCCATTCTCCAGTAATCTGTGGGTGTGTCATGCCATTCTCCAGTGCTCTGTGGGTGTGTCATGCCGTTCCCCAGTGCTCTGTGGGTGTGGCATGCCGTTCTACAGTGCCCTGTGGGTGTGTCTTGCCATTCTCCAGTGCTCTGTGGATGTGTGATGCCGTTTTCCAGTGCTCTGTGGGTGTGTCATGCCATTCTCCAGTGCTCTGTGAGTGTGTCATGCCATTCTCCAGTGCTCTGTGGGTGTGTCATGCCATTCTCAAGTAATCTGTGGGTGTGTCATGCCATTCTCCAGTAATCTGTGGGTGTGTCATGCCATTCTCCAGTGCTCTGTGGGTGTGTCATGCCGTTCCCCAGTGCTCTGTGGGTGTGGCATGCCGTTCTACAGTGCCCTGTGGGTGTGTCTTGCCATTCTCCAGTGCTCTGTGGATGTATGATGCCGTTTTCCAGTGCTCTGTGCGTGTGTCATGCCATTTTCCAGTGCTCTGTGGGTGTGTGATGCCTTCCTCCAGTAATCTGTGGGTGTGTCATGCCATTCTCCAGTGCTCTGTGGGTGTGTCATGCCATTATCTCAGACAGTGAACATTTCTATGATGCCTGCCACCTTTTTCAAACCTTGCATCAAACCAGCTGTTCGCTGCTATGCAGAAAAACAGGACATGGTCAACATTAGCAGGGAGAAGTAACTGAACGCATCTCATCAGCATTCGGTTTTTTGACAAAAGATTACCCCCATTTTGTAATTATCATTTAACGCTGGCCATTTGGCGATGAACACTTGATAGTTATTTTTTCTTAAACATCTTAATGACTAACTATGTATTTTGCACAGAGGCCATTTCTGGAATGAAAACATTGGGGTTCTAATAGCTACCAGCAATTTAAACGTAGAGTAGTAAACATTTTCTCTGTTCTTCATTTCCACATACAGTACGTATTTGAGAAGTGTTTACTACAGAAACCGCGACTCATCTAAATTACATGGCAGAGGAGAAGATTGCCTAGATGGAATGACCCCATCTCATCTAACAGGAAGAATAGTGGTAGATGAACAATTTCCATTATTATTTCCACATTATCACAAGTTCATTAGCCTAAAGTGGAGGTTAGTGTACGGATTAAGATTAGGGTTAGTGGTATTTAAAATCATAGTCTGTAAACAGTCTGTATACAAATTGTTACCGAGTTATATGTCCAAACATATTGAATGCATCAATCTTCTACTCATACTGTGGTACTTAAACGTTAAACAATGTAAAAGATGTTACGAGAATTTTTAACACAGACTATTTAGCCAAAAGTATGTGGACACCTATATGGTGGAAGAGGGCTAATGATTTGCTACAGGATACATTGTCATTTTAGACAACTGGGGGCTTTCAACATTGTGGCAACACTTTGGGTAGGCCCTTTCCTGTTCCAGCATGACTGTGCCTCTGTGCACAAAGCGGGGTCCATAAAAACATGGTTCAATACGTTTGGTGTGGAGGAACCCGAGTGGTCTGTACTGAGCCCTGACCTCAACCCCATTTAACACATTTGAGATGAATTAGAATGGTATTTGTGAGCCGGGACTTCTCATACAACATCAGTGTCAGACCTCACAATTGCTCTTTTGGCTGAATGGGCACAAATTCCGAAAGACAAACCAAAATGTTGCGGAAAGTCTTCTCAGAAGAGTGGCAACTGTTATAGCTGCAAGGGGGAGGGGGGCAACTCTATATGGAAGCCTGTTGTTTTGGAATAGGATGTCCAAAAAACTCACGTGGGTGTCATTATCAGGTGTGAACATATGTTTGGCCATATAGTGTATTTGAAAATGGAGATGTCTTTTCAAACACACTCTTATTTTAGGGTAAACCCTTTTAAACTAAGCTCTGTCCATGGTTATGGTCCCATAAAGCATCATACACCAGCAGGGTTGTTCATCAGACTCTGGCTGTTCAGACCTGCCAGTCACATGTCTGGTCATCAGGGGAGGTCTGAGTCAACAGCCATCCATCTGCATGTCTGATTACCCTGGAGGAGCATGCCGTCATGCTAGAGGGACAGATCACGTGACCTGCCATCACCACTCTCCTCTCCACCTCCTTACCACCTCCCTAGCCCTAGAGGAACTGGACTGGCATCCCCTATTCACTACGCTTCAATCCAAATATTATATCACAGCAGGAAGTTGCCAAAGGGAACCAACCCTACATTAGTACATTAACCCTCGGAGACAGTGATGGTGTATATTTTAATCATTGCTAATAGTGTTGTGACAACTTTAGAATTTGCCAGATGGGTTTAAGGTAAAGACTTAAATCCAGATCTAAATGTACCATAATACCTCAAAAGAAAATCAAACGATTAGGCATGTATCTGATATATCTTAAGTTTCATTAAAATAACCGTAATTAATTATCATTAAAACCCCAGTCATCAAAACATTAAAAAATGTGAAGATAAAATGGAATGCAGTTTGGTTGATCCAAGGCACGGTGGTTATGCAAAACCCAATGGAAAACACCTGTTAGTCATTTATATTCATGTATGTACATAACAACAAGAGCAAAAAAACACAACAACAACAACGACAATGTCCCCTGTCAGAAATGCAGCTTGGCAACATCTTTATGAATGGGAATATACTGCACATATATATTGTACCAAATGTGCACAGAATAGACCACAAAAGCTAATGAAAATGTAAAAGTCTTTTAGAGCTGCAATATATAGCCTGAGCATATACATACGATACATACATTGACCACTGTGAAGTATCCATGATTTAGAGTTTTTTTTTTGCCTCTGTTTTGTTTAAGTTCAAAATCCCCTCAAGACCATGTAAGACTGACGGTTGTTCAGCAAAGTTCACAGCGCTGGCACAGTAAAAGCGCTGAGCCCCCCCAAAACTGTCAAGACGAAAAACAGCACATCTCTTCTGTTACACCAGCAAGGATATCAGCGCGTGTGTCACAGCAAATGGACGACATCCTCTGCGAGTGCGTGATAAGGGCACTCACCTCGGCATGACCTGACTCCTCCCTCTCTCTCTCTCTCTCCCCTCCTCTTTCCAACAGTTTCCATCTCTCCCGCTCTATTCCGACATACTCCACTCCCCCTCAATCTCTGTGCAGGCGTGCATGTTGCCCGTTTCAGCGTCGGGTTAAACAGATGAGGGGAAAAAAATGTAGTTTTCAAAGAAATCTTGCTGTGCCAATCAAACATCAGCATGTCCAACCTCGGTGAAGACCTTCTGTCAATCACACCTAATGTCGCACAGACTCATCCTGCTGTCGACGTGTGTTTGACCGCCTAACCCACAAGTGGTGGTAGCTTCGGCTGCTTCCTGTTAGTAGCATCGGGACTAACACAAGCATATGTTAGCTAGCATCATTTCTATAGCCAAAGGAACAGGATTCTACTAGGAATGTTTGACGTTGAGCAAATTACTTGATTGACGGCACATGATTGTACCTCTTTAGAGCTGACATGTTGGGAATGTACAAAGTACCTTTCCGTTATAGGGTGGTTGGGGATAGCTCATCTTCCCTTTTTCATCTACTTTCGCATGTCAAAACGTCAATTCGCCAGCGACGGGATGCGACAAGCCCGGGGCCCGAGGGGACGGCTCCGAATGGAGGCTCGCGCAAATTGATTTTGATTTCTCTCCAAATCATTCAAAGTGTTTAGCTTTAACACGAGCTGATCAGAGAACCACCCAGAGCACGACGGTAGACCCAGCAACCGAGGGGGAGATTAGCTCTGTCACTCCGGAGATCATGCCCTGTCGCTGTGGCTCTCTGGGCATGTCATCCACGGATCACAGCCAGCCAGTGTACACCCAACTGGATCTTTTACATAACCCTGCCATGAAGGAGCCTCACTGGAAAAGATCACTCAGCACCAGAGTAGCCTCAGCCCACCCGCCTCCACCCTACCCTCGCTCTCTCCGTCCCTGCTGCCTCTGGCCTCTGGCTCCTCCAGCACTCAGATCGAACTAGGGGAAAAGCTTGACCCAAGTTTAGCCACGATGACATCCTTCACATATTCAGGGATTTGCTGGAGTGGCAGGTCGTTTCAGTCAAACTGAAAATGGCAGCTCAAGGAGCTACCAGGCTTTAAACAATTGGAGTCCCGTTGTGTATTGCAGCCATTTTCCTCCGGCCTAAAATGTTCATTTTAAACTGCGAGATCCTGTTTAATATGCTTTCCACAATAAAGAATACCCTGAAATATTATCGCTATAAACACCTACAGCATAAGAGTCTTTTTATGTAAACAACATTACCATATACATACAGTACCATCTGAGAGATGGTCTTATATGTAAGGCTGGAGCGAGATGGAAGCTGTGTGGTGGGTAGAAACAAGATGCCCATGGCAGCACACATGTACCACCGTCTACAAGGCCTTCTAATTTGCAAGCAGTTGATGGGCCTGAACTTTTTGACTTGATCGAATGTGACAGCATCAAACAATGAGCTAAGACAGACAAACTTTGCAGGCTCCCAGTCAGAGCAAAGTCCCATGAGAGGGAGATGAAGAGGAAGAGAGAGAGAGAGAGAGAGAGAGAGAGAGAGAGAGAGAGAGAGAGA